>JAJOOR010015025.1:0-24578 GCA_036250505.1 Solanum acaule
CCCCCCCCCCCCCCCCCACAAATGTAGAACAGAAGCAGTCATATACGAGGCCCAGAATACAAGAGCCCAAGTTGATACACAATACATAACCAAAGCCCAAAACTTCTTCACACTTCGATAAAGCATCCTAAGTGCATTTTAGACATTTTCTAGATTTTAGATAACGGTAAATATTACTTGTGATTAATTTCCTTTTCTGTTTTGGATATCAAGTTTTTTAGTGCACATGAGTATTGAGTATGCCAGGATTAGTAAGATTTTTTTTCACTAATTTTTGTGCTGAATAGCAACTTAATTGATCACATGAGGCCAAATTAAAATTAGGAAAAACTACAGAATATAGCAAACATCAATATATATTTAAGGTAAATGGCTATAGTTCATTCTTTTTATGTTTTATGGATATAATTAAATATTAAATAGCAAAGTTAATATTACACTCATAATCTGTTTTTTTTTTTAAAAAAAAGATTATATATGGATATAAATATTTATTAAATAGCAAAGATAATTTTACATGCCTAATTAATACCAGTCAAACATGTTTGACGGTGCTTTACTCCCCATGTTTACCCTCTTTGCTATTTTCTCTTTCGATATCACCACATCGCCAATTTTTTCTCCAATTTTCTTCCAATTCACAATTCTTTACTTTATTTTCATGAGCAATTTTTGTGATATATCTCCATTAAATATCTTTTATTTGCATTTTTTCTCATCTATATGAAATTTATATTTGTATACATCTTGTTGAAAGGTTGATGAGTTTATTAGTTGTATTCATATGTATTACAGGAAGAACGTGAGCAAAAAGAGTTTGAGGGTTGTCTGATTTTCAATTTTTTATATAGTGAAATACTTATATATTTGGATACTTGTATTGTATTATATCCACTTGTCTTTCTTTTTTTTGGATTGTCCTAGTGTATTAAAATATTAACACAAGTTGAAAGGTTGACCAGGTAATAAAGTATATTTTGATACATAATTACATTATTTTTGTATAAACAAATATTTGAGTCATCAATTGTATGTATATATATAGTTGTAAAAAAATAGTAAACATGAGCAAAAAAAGATTGAGTTTTGTTGGCGTTTCAATTTTTTATACATTCAAATACTTACATACTTGGATACTCACATCGTATTATTTTCCATTTTCTTATTTCTGGATTGTCCACTGTATCTAAATTTTGTTTAATAATAACATGGGTACTCCTATATGATATAGGTGTATTAATGAGGTAAAATTAGTTGTTAATTTAATATTAGTTATTAATTATTAGTTGGAATCCAAGCGGATAGGGACGTAATCATTAGTTTTTAATTTAATTATAGGAAGTTGAGGGTTTTAGAAACGTAATTAGGGGGCATTCCGTCACTATAACAAGAAATTACCTTACTTGGTGCATTGTAATTATAATTGTATCATTTGTATAAATAAAAAAATTGAAAAAAAATACAAATATACAGCTAGATTAAGACATAAAATAGTCATTTTTGGTAAATAGCATACTTATAGCTATTGAACTTCAATAACCCTACAACTATAGTCATTTTTGTAAGTTAATCATGCTTAAATGATAGAAGTTTAATTACATGAGGCCAAATTTATAATAGTTAATCAAACTTAAATGATAGAAACTTATGTTCAAGTATACTATACATACTACACAACTTCTAATTTGATGTAAATATATACTGATTGTCCATCAAAAATTGTGATGTACGTTCAAATTTGATTTACATAGTTTAGAAATATAAAGTATTTGTATTTATACCAATTTGTCTTCATTTAAGATACTTGGTATAATAATACTTTACACATCCTTATTCGAAGTCATAAATCTAAAATTAGGTGAATAGAGCGGTAGAAAATCTATGAAAACACTTGGAGAAATTAGCAAAATTCAGAGGCACATAATTTTGTGGGGCAACGAATCAATGAAAATGCCTACCTATATATTATATAATAATTAAGTGAATGCATAAGAAAGTGACCAGATTAAATGCCTGGACAGCGCATCCTTTCATTGTGAACTTATTAGTACTCACCAATTTTTGGGTTTTTTTTCATTATTTAAAATAATTAAATTCTTTAATGGATTGAATGTTTGTATTTTTTTTCTTCATATTTATCCTTTTCTTTAATGAGTTTGATATTTTTAAGAGATAAATTGCTCTACTTATAAAGTTACATTTTGATTTCACAAAGGACAATAGTAGAAAGTATGATTTAAATTATGTTCTTGAATATTTTTATTAATAAGTATGCATTGCCTCACATAATCAGTTAATATGGATAGAGGGAATAAAAAACAATACTCCCACCTTTCATTTTTATTTCTATATTATATTAAATATAGTTTTCTATTTTTACTTGTTCAATTTAAAAAATATTAATTCATCTCTTAGCACCTAATAAATCCTTATTATTTATTATAATAATTTAATAAATGTATTTTTTAAGACATTAAATTTATTATATTAAAAAATGATATAATAAAATAGTTATTCTACTTATTACTCTGAAGAGGTATGTTAAGTTAATACTGAATAAGTAAAAATAAAGTGAGTGAGTGATTAATTAGGTGCTGAATGTGACGGGATCAATCTGATAATAATCTTCCTAAATCAGCTGCTCAACTTATTTTAAGTCCATCAAGTTTCACTTTTGAAATGATGAAAAGATTAACTCTACTTCTTATCTTATCTACTAATATATAGTTATCAGTGGAGATATTAGTATTCAGATCTTGAAATCTCTATACACTAGCTCGTTAATTTATAATAAGTCAAATGAATTAATTAGTACTTTTCTAACTTTTTGGGTAACAAATTAAGGGAAACTCGTTATGATAGGGAAAAAAAATTAAAATCATGTTATATTAATTAATGACTTGAAGATATTTGCCCGTCTTCAAGTTCCCTAGCATGAAAATACGAAAACTACATAAGCATAGTATTATTTTTAGGAAAAATTATCTAAATGTACGACTTATTTGACTATATTCTTTGAATTTTTTTTGTCATTTGAAAAAAAAAATACAAAAATTCCTACTTTATGTGACGTATCAGTCGGATACATTATTTTACGTGATGTATCGAGACGTATGCGATTTTATCGATACATTGAGTGATGTATCCAAAATCGAGATCCGAGGTATTAGGACGTTGAGGGATGTATCCGAAACTGGGACGTAATGTAGCAGGATGTTTTGGGATGTATCTGGATTCCACCATAAGAAATTTTTGTAATTTAAAAATCAGTCGGGATATGATGTAATTATCTCTTAACACTATAAAATTTATGTAAAATCTATTTTTTAAAAAATCCTTTTCCGGGGAATAGGACTCTCTAAATAATCATTTATATATATAAAAGAGAACCTTAGGCCAGTCTACGTGGCGCCACCACAAACCATAATTCCCTTTTAATTTATTTATTTACAAAACTAGCCTTCCCCTGGCATGAAAAGTTGTGACTTTTATGAAAAATTGTGACTTTTATGAAACGTTGAGACTTTAATGAAGAGTCGCAACTTTTATGAAAAGTTGTGACTTTTATGAAAGGTTGTGACCTTTCTGAAGGGTTGCAACTTTTTCAAATGGTTGTAACCTTTCCGATAAGGCACAATAAACACTTGTTCACACTACCCTTTGTTGTCTATAAATAGAGGAATTTCCTCTTCTTCACAATTAAATATTTGTGTACTTTGCTTATGTTGAGTGGCTCACTGACACCATTGCTTATGTTATAAATCTTGGTATGTAGTTTTACAGTCATTACTTTATACTTATGTTATTAAGAATAAATGATAAGATGTAATAATTTTCATTTTCCTTTACATTATTAATGTTTGTTACTACGTAATCTTGTATGTAAGATAATATAGTGATTTAGTTTTAATGACCAATAGGTTTTAGGTATTATTTTATAAATTCCATGATAGTAAATTCTCACGCGAAGCGCGGATAATTTTACTAGTTATAAATAACTCTCACATATGATGTGAGTGTCACGCACTTAAAAATTATTATTTTTTCCATTTTAAAAATTAAATAAAGAGTTTCATAATCATGATTTTCTTCACCAAGAGAAAAAAAAGAAGGTGGACTTATTTGATTAGTTACACAAAACTACACTCAGTATTGAATTTGCCGTTAGTGAAATAATGTTGTTTCTATTATATAGAAGAGTGAAGTGGTAGGATGATAAGAGAAAATTTATCAATGTACAAAAAATAAAGCTTAAAATAATTGTACTTTGTGCAATGAATATGTGAGATGTCTCAAAAAAAAAAAAAATCGAAGATGTAGAAAGTTTTAATGGTCATAAATCAAAAGTATAAAGGAAAATAAACTATATATCTAAAAATGTGAGGTCCATTTATTTCTTCAAAAGGTTATGGAGATTTTCTTTAAAAAAAAAGTAACTCCAAGAATTCAACTGCTCTACTTTGTTAGTACTTCACTTTAATTTTCAATATTTTTCTATTAATCATATTTACTGAAAATAACTATTTTAATATAAAAAGTTATTTTTAAAAATATACCTAATTATTTTCACCTTTATTTTGGCTTAAGAAAAAATTGGTGTGACAAAATTAATAATATATTAAATTGAAATTAACAAATAATTTAATTTTTTAAAATTTAATATATGTATATATATATATATATTAAAGTATCCTTATAGATGAAATGAATAGGATGGAATACTTACCGTAAAAGTAAACTAGAATGTTCATTAAATTATAAAAAAAATAGTTCTTCATTTAAATAAAAATCGAATATGTACTTTATTTGATTATAAATATTTAAACTAATGAAATTTGATTTAAGTTTGAAGTTGCTGGGATTTTTTTTTTGTAAAACTAATGAATATTTTTAGTCCAATTTACATGTATTTATAATATAATATTTTTTACTTGAAAATAACTAAATGAATAATTAATTAATTATAGTAGATTACTTATTTTATTTTCAAGTTATTATTAATGATTAATATTATTGTTCTTTTTTTTGGGTATAAATAAGAACGAGAATATAATTTCATATTAGCAAGTTTTCTCCTTTACCATCATATTAATAAATCTCATGAAAATATTATATTTGGAGAATCTGAGATTTCACATTATCCTTTTGTATCAGCAGAGAAGAGATTCATGAAGCTTATAATGACAGTTCTAAAAAATGATGAGGCAACCTCGGGATAACTTATTAATCTCAACAAAAGTGTTTTCAATGCACATGAGAAAGTTACAACAAAGGTAATGGCTAGAATAAAGGAAGTCACTCATATCTGATAAGGTACTTTCCCTTTCGTTTATTTAGGATGTCCTATTTTTTATGGAAGAAGTAAGATTTGTTGTTATGGCAACATTGTGAAGAAGATTGATAACATGATTCAAAGGTTGGAAAGAAAAGTTCTTGTCATACGGAGGAAGGGTTATCCTTTTAAATCATGTTTTACTGAGTATTCCTATTCATTTGTTGTCAGCTCTTAATCCAAGGTGTTATTCAATACTTACGTAGCATTTTTGCTAAGTTTTTTCCTGAAAGAATACCATTGATAATAAAAGTAGACATTAGATAAGTTGGAAAACCTTATGTCTTCTCAAGGTAGAAGGAGGAGTTGGGTTTACATCCATTTTTAATGTTTCTAATGCTCTTTTCTGTAAATGTTGGTAGAATTTAAGGAGCAAACCATCTCTATGGGGGACTTTATGATTAACAAATATTGCAAAAGACTACATCAGGTAGTGGCTCAATATGGAGAAGCCTCAAGCATATCATGAAAGAAATTAGTTATTGTTAGGGAGCTCACAGAACATCTAATAATGATGGAAATTTGAGAAAGGAGATGCTAGTTTTTTATATGAAAATTGGACCACCATGAGAGCATTATATCACATTCTTCTAAAGACAGGAGAGGATGAAATTGAAGTAGAGAATTGCACTAATGCACATGGATGAAACAGAAACTGGGAGAAAATCTTTCTGAAGAATATGTTATGTTTGTTATGACTAATATTCAACCACTAAAGCAAACAAATAGGCTAGATAAGCCATTTTGGATGATGGAGGCTAATGGTAATTGTTGACCATATCAGTTATGATTCCAAATATCTTATATGATTCTAAAAAATCAGAGACAATATTCTGCTTAACTATGCAAAATTACACCACTGATATTATGCAAGATATGGTGTGATATTGTACTAGAATCATGCTTGTACGTATATATCTTTGTATAAAAATAGTGTATAGTTTATCAATTTATAGAACACAAGAATACAAAACAATTTCAACTCTTTTTTATTCTCGTTTTTCAATAATTATCATGGTATCAAGAGCCTAATTTTTTCCCCAGAAACTACTTTACTTTTCACTCTTTACTACTGTTTAATTTCTATCATCGTATTATCTCTTGTGTTTTTAATTGAGTCACATTCTCATGATATTTTATCTACCAAGTTTGATGGAAAAAATTATCCGATGTGGAAATTTCATTTTCAGATCTTTGTTCAAGGGAAAAGCTTGTCTAATATCTTGGATGGATCAACAACTGAGCCAAATGAAGACAATGAAAAATAAGTTTGGCACGCTAGTGTCATTTCGTGGATCCTCAATTCTGTAAATGCAGATGTTGCACTCAGTCTGTGTTCGTTCAACTTGGCAGCAGAGATGTGAAAGCATCTCAAAAAGATATATTCTCAATGTAATCACTCTTGTGATTTTGAGTTAGAACATACTCTTTTGGAATACAAATAGGTAGATAAAGACATTCAGAGTTATTAGTCGAGACTTATGGCAATCTGATCTGAATAAGACCAAAGCTTTGGAGGGAACTTTTCTTCCACAGATTTTAAAGAAGATATGCTGGAGAGGAAGAAGACTCGGGTCTTCCAATTTCTCATGAAATTGAGGTCTAACTTTGAGTCTATTAAAGCTAACATTCTTAACAAAGAAACTCTTCCAGACATCGATGTAATTTTTGGAGAACTCATTCGTCAGGAGATGTGCATCAATACTCTGGCATCCATGGATCGTCCTACACAATTGGCGCGGCTATGTATACATCAAAAGGTACTCATAAATATCACACTCAGAGCTCATTTCAAAAGTCCGGACCACAATGCTTTGAGTGCAAGAAGTATGTATATATTGCATCACATTGCAAGAAAATAAACACATGCAATTATTGTAAGAAGTTTGACCATATAATTCTGGAGTGCAATCGATGTCCAAATAGGCGTCAAATCAAGCACAAAGCTTATCAAGCATCTGAAGCTTATGCGATTCAAGAAGAGTTCACACCACCATCTGCCTTGAATCTGAAAGCACTTCAAAAGATGATAAAAGTTCAGTTGCAACTGCTCTCCCCGGGTCTATTTCCAGTGTTCTCACTGTTGCCTAGAAATTAAATAAGAATTTTGCATATAGATTAGGTTGCTTCTAACTATATGACAAGAGATATCCATAATTTACTCTCTTTATCAACTCCACCCGAAATTCATCTTATTTTCACAGCCAATATCGATACATTACTTGCATTTAAGATTGAAAAATCATCTTGCTTCACTAATTTCCTTTTTGTCCCTAAATTCGTTGTTAATCTTATTTTGGTTGGACAATTGGTGGAACAAAATTATCATTTTATTTTTTCACCCCTTGGTTGTGTTGTTCAGAATCTGGAGACAAGAAAGGTGATCACCAAAAGTCGTAAAGTTGGGAAAATGTTCCAGTTGTCCATGTCTGAAATACCTCACCATGCATATTATTTTTCTACCACTAAAGAAGACATCAATAACTCTTAATTGTGTCAAAATACTTGGAAAGGAACAATTAAAACTACTAATCCAATCATAAGTCATAATAGAGTAGCTCCTTTCAAGACCATGATTTCATTCATATGTGAGAAAACATTTCACAAATCTTTGATACTTCTCTCAAATGCATCCTTGTTCATAAACATCATTTTCATAAAACATGCATAGATTTCGTAATCATAACTCATAAGTTCATAAGCATGATTCATAAATCATAAAATAGGCATGGACATGGGTTCATGTGGAACCGATAAAAATCATGTAATCGTATGAAATCATGCATAATAAAATTGAATATAAGTAATTGAATCACAATAAATTGAACCCATTAAGAATCACATAAGACCTTAAGAGAACTGGGTGAAATCAATTAGATATTTTGAAGTTCTTTTGGAACCCAATGGATGAAAGGGAACCATTGGTGAATTCCCACATACCTTAGGTAATCAAAACCCTATCAATAGAGGAAGGAACCTTGAAGCTTGATGAAACCCTAGTTCTTCCCCTTGGATCTCTTGAGATAATTTGGAGAAGAACCCTTGAGAGAATTTTAGAGTTTGAGTGAATGTGAGGGAATGTATTAGGTTTTGAAGAGTAAAAACAATTTTAGGGGTAGTAATATGGCAAAAACGACATAGTTTAGAGGTTAATTAGATAGGAAAAGATCAAAATACCCTTGATTAAAATTGTCGGGCAAGGTTTACGGTTTGGACCTACAGTCCATAAGACTTTACTATGACCGGTCAATTGTAGAACCAACTACTGAAACCCAAAATCCAGCCAACTTCCACAAAACCATCCTACAGGTCATCGTCCTTTCTACGACTCATAAAGCCAACTCATAGACCCCAAGTTCAGGTTCAAAATTTCACTAAGTCTGGATCACTTCTACTGATCCCTTCTATGGCCCGTAACAATTCCTACGGCTCATCCTGTTCATCCGTAGACCATCATCAGAGACTTAATATATTTTAAAATTCAATCCCAAGTCCTATGACTGCCTTTTCTACGACTCGTAGAACTTTCTATTGTCCATAGATGGCTTCCATAGAATATGCATCAATGCCCAAAAATGCAACTTTCCCTTTCAAATTCGACTTCCAATTTCCGATGTGCTACAACTGTTCAGCCAGAGAGTGCATTTAATCAAGGAAGGCTAGTAGGTCGAAGATAATCAACATTCATTGGGGAGAAATGTGATGAATGTTTAAGTTTTCCTTAGAGATTAGATTAGATTAGTGCGAAGAAATAAATGAAGACCACAAAATACGGAAGAAGAAGAAGAAGAAGAAGAATAAGAAGAAGAAGAAGAAGAGAAGAGGAAGAGGAAGAAGAAGAAGAGGAGGAAGAGGAGGAGGAGGAGGAAGAGGAGGAAGAGGAAGAAAAAGAGAAGGAAGAAGAAGAAGAAGAGGAAGAAGAAGAAGAGGAAGACAAAGAAGAAGAAGTCGACGGACTCTTTCTCTACGGTTGCGGGTGAGATCATGTCTTGGAGGAGGGATGGTTCGTTAGCTGGATCAACGCCACCTCCGGATGGAAAGGACAAGGAGCTGTCGGATATCAATATATTTTCTTTTATAAAAGCCTTTGGATGAATAAATTTAGGTATCAAATTTTGACTGTTTAACACTCTATCTTTCAATGGCGCTATCACTTTCAGGTGGGCTAATTCTCTTTAATTGTTTAGGTGAGCTAATTCTTTCTAATCGTTCGGGTTGGTTAATTCTTTTTAATTGTTCAGGTTGGTTAATTTTTTCTTCTGTGTGTCGTTTAGAGCGTTCCTATTGCGATCCAAGTCATTTACGACTTGTTGGGACTGATAGTTTCGTCACCTGGTCGTTCGTTTGGTTTTTATGCGAGTTTTAGTATTTTTGGAGCTTATGAACTTTGAACGGTCACTTTCAATAAAAAATTCAAGAAGATGACATATGAATCCAATTCCGACATTCCATCAGCTCCAGAAGGGTCATTTTAGGCTAGTAGCATGGTCGGCATGACTTACGAGATTTTCAGTGTGAGTTAGTGCGATTAGGCGTTTTAACTTTAACTTTAAGCCTAAGTTTGATTTAGTGAACATTATACGTAAACACGCTCGAATGAGAATTCCATCAGCGAAGTTAGCTCTAGAATGTCGAGTTTGTTCTAGATTGACCCTTCGTTCGTGTCACGATGCTTTCGAGCTTTTTCCGAGCCCCTTTGTGGTTTTTGACTTAAAATGGTTGTTAGGTGTGGGCTTTTGTCAAGATGATCTCGTATGAAAATTTTGACTGTGCCATTAAGTACGAAATATCAAATTTGGTATGGTTGCATATCTCGTTTGTGTGCATGGGGTTCCGAACGAGTTCGAAACACCCCGTCGGATTTTTTGAAGTTTTCAAAAAAAAAATGCTAAAATCAGGTTTATTTAGAGCAGAAAAATCAGCACTTTTTGAAAACTTTAAAAGCTCATCTCTCTCTCATTTCTTGGCCAAAAAAGACAATTCGAAGTGTGGAAGCTTCATTTTTTTGGTAGCTTTGCTGTAGAGTAATTGGAAGTTATCGAGTGCATGTCGTTTGAGGTAAAAATAGCATTAAACCAAACTATTTTACCCTTTTTTCGAATTTTTGTTTTTGGCCTTCTTGATTTGGTCAGATCTTGCTCATTTTCGCTTGGTTTTGAGTGATTCGAAGTCCTATGTGTCAGAAATTATCGTGTCTACGTCGTGGAGTACTCAAGGAGTGTTGGACATCCTTCGATTCTTGTAAATTCTGAGTTTTACCTGCTGCATGCTTTCTTTTTAAGTTGGTATCATAGCCCTAGGTTCACCAGTCTCACTTGTACAGAGCTAGCGCCTAGTAGAGTCCTAAGGATAGATGCGACGACGCCCGTGTTTTACTTTAGAAGGCTATAGGGTGTCTTAAGGAATTTTTTTAATTTTGTATCATAGCATATGTCTATTATCAATTCCTTGGAAATTTTAACTATTCCATTGAGTCCGGAATATCAAATTTGGTATGGTTACATATCTTGTTTGCGTGCACGGGGTTCCGAACAAGTTTGAAACACTCCGTCGGAGTTTTTAAGTTTCCAAAAAAATGCTAAAATCTGGTTTATTTATAGATGAAAAAATCAGCACTTTTTGAAAACTTTAAAAGCTCATATCTCTCTCATTTCTTGGCCAAAAAAGGCGATTCGAAGTGTGTAAGCTTCGTTGTTTTGGTGGCTTTGATGTAGAGTAATTGGAAGTTGTTGGGTGCACGTTGATTGAGGTAAAAATAGTATTAAAGCAGACTATTTTGTCCTTTTTTGAGTTTTTTTTTTTTGATCTTCTTGATTTGGTCGTATCTTGCTCATTTTAGATTGGTTTTTAGTGATTCAAAGTCCCACGTGTCAGGAAATATCGAGGATACTCGTGGAGTGTTCAAGGAGTGGTGGGCACTCTTCGATTCATTTAAATTCTGAGTTTTACCTGATGCATGCTTTCTATTTAAGTTGGAATCAGAGCCCTAGGTTCAGTTCTCTCACTTGTACAGAGCTAGCACGTAGAGTCCTACGGATAGACGCGATGACGTCCGTGTTTTATCTTTAGGAGGCTATAGGATGTCTTAAGGAAATTTATCTATTTTGTATCCTATCATGCATCATGTCTATTCTTAGTTTCTTGGAAATTTTGATTGTTCCATTGAGTCAGAAATATCGAATTTGATATGATTGCATATCTCGTCTGCGTGCACGGGGTTCCATACGAGTTCCAAACACCCCTTTGGAGTTTTTAAGTTTCTCAAAAAAAATACTGAAATCTGATTTATTTATAGTAGAAAAATCAACACTTTTGAAAACTTTAAAAGCTCATATCTCTCTCATTTCTTGGCCAAAAAAGACAATTCGAAGTGTGGAAGCTTCATTTTTTTGGTAGCTTTGCTGTAGAGTAATTGGAAGTTATCGAGTGCATGTCGTTTGAGGTAAAAATAGCATTAAACCAAACTATTTTACCCTTTTTTCGAATTTTTGTTTTTGGCCTTCTTGATTTGGTCATATCTTGCTCATTTTATCTCGGTTTTGAGTGATTTGAAGTCCCACGTGTCAGAAATTATCGAGGCTATGTTGTGGAGTGTTCAAAAAGTACTGGGCACCTTTCGATTCTTGTGAATTATGAGTTTTACCTGGTATATGATTTCTTTTTAAGTTGGCATCAGAGCTCTAGGTTCACCAGTCTCACTTGTACAGAGCTAGCACCTAGTAGAGACATACAAATAGCCACTATGATGTTTTATCTTTAGGAGGCTATAGGGTGTCTTAAGGAAAATTTTCTATTTGTATCATATCGTGCATCACGTCTATCATCAGTTCTTTGAAAATTTTGACTGCTCCATTGAATCTGGAATATCGAAATTGGTTTGGATACATATCTCGTTTGCATGCACGGGGTTTCGAACGAGTTCAGAACACCCCGTCGCTATTTTTAAGTTTCGAAAAAAAATGCTGAAATCTGGTTTATTTATAGTAGAAAAATCAGCACTTTTTGAAAACTTTAAAATCTCATCTCTCTCATTTCTTGGCCAAAAAGGCTATTCGAAGTGCGGAAGCTTTATTTTTTTGGTGTCTTTGCTGTAGAATAATTGGAAATTGTTGGGTGCACGTCGTTCAAGGTAAAAATTGCATTAAAGCAGATTGTTTTGCCCTTTCTCGAGTTTTTGTTTTTGGCCTTCTTGATTTGGCCATATCTTGCTCATTTTAGCTCGGTTTTGAGTGATTCCAAGTCCCTCGTGTCAGAAATTATCGAGGCTACGTTGTGGAGTGTTCAAGGAGTGCTGGACACCTATTGATTCTTATAAATTCTGAGTTTTACCTACGACATGCTTTATTTTTAAGTTGTTATCAAAGGCCTAGGTTCACCAGTCTCACTTGTATAGAACTAACACCTAGTAGAGTCCTACGTATAGACGCGATTATCTTTATGAAGCTATAGGGTGTCTTAAATAAATTTATCTATTTTGTATCTGTCATTCCCCGAGCCTACAACCTGGGCGGGACTAGCACTCGAAGACCATTGCTAGACCCAGGCGAACCCTTGGCCTGGCTTACTTAATTCAGCGGAAGACAATATTCATATCTATAATGATCAATGAACTTAACTTAACTGAATAATAAAATGTTGAGTATGTTTCAAAGATTAAACATTCAACTTGTCCAAAAGTGGCAACCCAAGCCTTTAACATAAGAATAATAATGCAAAGACTACTGAATTACTTAACTGTCTATGAAGCCTCTAAAACAAAGAGGGATGTCGGGACAGGGTCCCCGATCATCCTAACATCTGAAAGACTAGAAAGTAAATAAAGGAGTCCTCCGAAATGCAATGAGGCTCACCAACAGACTCTGAATGCTCAAGCTGGATTGCATCTGCATCTTAATAAGATGCAGGCCAACTGGCATCAGTACATTGAATGTACGAGTATGCGAGTTGGAATGCTAACAAACATAGGCTCGAAAGAGATGGTGAAAGAAACACCTACCTGGCTCTTCTCAACTCATGGATACTCAACTTAATATAAAGCAATAATACACATGCAATATATGTAAAGCTTTATAAAATAGTAAAACAACTTAGTTCGTTAAAGAAAATGCAATAACAAACTCAACTTTATTTATATAATAAAGTAATATAGTTTCTGTGGGAGATTCTCTAACCGACAACCACTACTATGAGCCTACGTTGTGATACAACGTCTTGCCCAAGCTGCCAGAACTGTCCTATACTTTGTCGTCATATAGAACGCTTAACTTAGTGGATCCACTAGTCTATGCTAAAAGCATCTTAAGGAGTTATCTAAAAAGTATGATCCTTTACTACCCATGATGGTTACATGGTTTATGGAGACTTGAGTTAATAAGAACTCGCATCCCCATATTGATGCTCAATACTACTCCCAAAATATACTTAGCTCATATGTTTTTTTTTAAAAAAAAAACAAACCTCTTTTTTTGGTTTGAGATAATTACTCAAAACTTAGCTTAAAAGCTCTTTTGGAATCGATGTTCCCTTTTCTTGCTTAAATGCGAAAACATTTATAAACTCTTTGGGAATACTTAGTTCCCTTATAACTTTTTGAGAAATGAACTCAACTCTTTACTATTTGCTTAACTTGAAATCTTAAGTCTTAAAACAAATTCAAAATGTTTGCTAAAGACTTTTGAAAACTTTAAGAACTTTACTTTGACTTGCTTCTTACCTTCTAGACTTGACTCTTTACTTCTTTAGACTTTGATCCTAACTTTCCTTGAATTGGATTATGGATTAAAGGTTCATGATCTCATGTTTATGGATGATTTTATGATATTTATATGTACCTTAGACTGTTGGAATCAACTTAGAAACATAGGTACATTGCTAGGGAACAAGTACGAAAAGATGGGGAACGAATGGGGAGAACTGGTGTCCCTGGCGCTCTGAGAGGCGTGGGGCGCGCTGGCTGGAGTGACGCTCCACCCCCTTCCCCAGGTATTTGACGACTTTTCTTCTCTATTTTTCAACTCTAAACCCTCTTAACTTCAATGGTTATTTTCCCAAACACTTAGGATCCTTTATATTCTCAATATATGATAGATTCAAACCAAAATTACACCCAGAAACACAAATCAAATTTGCAAGAACCATCAACAATGCAACTCACAAGAAATTCGAACGAAACTTCAACAATGTTCATCAAGAACTCAATTTCTAAACTTTTAAAGACTTTAATTCTCTGAAATAAATTATGGTTGGCGCGTGGGTGAACTGACCCAACGCTATGTGATCTCACATACCTTGTAGGGATCACCCCCGACGAAATCCACACGCAAAGCTCGAACGTTTCTTGGCGATTCTTGATTTCTCTTCTCTTTTCTCCAAGCCCTAGCGTGAACTCTAACTTTTCTAAACTGACTAAAATCTAGTTTTACCCCAATTAACTCCTAAAAATGAATTAGAATAATTTGTTAAGGAAAATACAAATTTACCCTTCCAAAACCCGGATTAGACTTTCCTTAATCCAACAACCCAACTTCCAAAGGGAATAACTTACTCATACGAACTCGGAATCGCGCAAACTTGGCGGCGTTGGAAAGATCATTCCAAGAGCTTTCCAACCATATCTGGAACTACAGCTAACTCATCATGTTCTAGGAGTTATGGTCATTTGAAGTTGACCAAAAACTCACTTTAACTTAAAATTTTCCAGATTTCCTTATACTTTCCAAAAATGACTATTTCCAGATTTTACACTTCCTTTCTAGTTCTTTCTAGTTGCGAGATGTTACAATATCTCCCCCTTGGAAACATTCGTCCTCGAATGAGATTACTCTTACTATGTTTAGGGTGCAACATCAATCTCAAACACCCAACAAGCAAATGCAAACAAACAACATGCTCATTCATAATTTATAGAGCACTAAGAAGAAAATTTGTACCTTGATCTGAACTTTCTTCAGATTCAAAGAGATGTGGATATCTCTTCTTCATGTCCTCTTCAGCTTCCCAAGTAGCCTCTTCAACAAATTGGTTCATCCAAAGAACCTTGACTGATGCTACCTCTTTTGTTCTCAATTTGTGAACTTGGCGATCTAGAATCTAGACAGGGATCTCCTCATTGGATAAGTTATCCTTGATCCCAATATTTTCAGTTGGTATGATCAATGAAGGATCGCCCATGCACTTATTCAATATGGAGATGTGAAATACCAGATGAACCGCTGCTAATTCCTGTGGTAGCTCCAACTCATAAGCTACATTGTCAATCCTCTTGGCTATGCGATAAGGTCCAATATACCGGGGACTAAGCTTCCCCTTCTTACCAAATCTCATAACACCCTTCATGGGTGAAACTTTAAAATATACCCAATCATCTACTTCAAACTCTAACACTTTTCTCCTAACATCAGTGTAGGATTTTTGACGACTCTGTATCGTTTTCAACCCTTCTTGAATCACATTCACCTTCTCCATAGCTTGGTTAACTAAATCTGGTCCTATCAACCCTGCTTCACCAACTTCAAACCATCCAATAGAAGATCTGTATCTTCTCCCATAAAGAGCTTCATATGGAGCCATTTGAATGCTAGCGTGGTAACTGTTGTTGTAAGCAAACTCAATGAGAGGTAGGTGATCATCCCAATTCCCTTTGAAATCAATCACACAAGCCCTCAACATATCTTGTAATGTCTGAATAGTGCGCTCTGCTTGCCCATCAGTCTGAGGATGAAAGGCAGTACTTAAGTTCACTTAAACTCAATGAGAGGTAGGTGATCATCCCAATTCCCTTTGAAATCAATCACACAAGCCCTCAACATATCTTCTAATGTCTGAATAGTGCGCTCTGCTTGCCCATCAGTCTGAGGATGAAAGGCAGTACTTAAGTTCACATTTGAACCCAAGCCTTTCTGAAAGGATTTCCAGAACTGTGCAGTAAATTGTGCACCTCTATCTGAAATAATGGAGACTGGGACTCCATGAAGTCTTACCACCTCCTGAATATATAACCTGGCATAATCTTCTGCTGAATGGGTAGTCTTTATCGGCAACAAGTGGTCTGATTTTGTCATTCTATCGACAATCACCCAAATAGAATCATGTTGCCTGGGAGACCTTGGTAAACCTGTGATGAAGTCCATATTAATCATCTCCCACTTCCATTCTGGAAGTTCTATATTCTGCGCCAAACCACCGGGCCTTTGGTGCTCAACTTTCATTTGTTGGCAATTTGGACACTTAGCGACAAATTCGGCAATGCCCTTCTTCATGCCATTCCACCAATAAACCTCTCTCAAGTCACGATACATCTTTGTGGAACCCGGATGAATGGAATATCTGGAGCTATAAGCTTCCTCCATGATCCTCTCTTGGAGTCCATCCACCATAGGTACACATAGTCTACCTTGATATCTCAATACACCATCTCCCCTTTGTTCAAAAGCTAATACTTGTTGCTTATGAACATTTGCCTTCAATTCAAGCAAAATAGGGTCTTGGTCTTGCTTCTCTTTCACTTCTGACACTAATGATGACTCGGCCCCATTCGTCACCATTATTCTTCCTTCTGTGGAATCCATAAGTCTGAATCTCAGGCGTGCCAATGTGTGCACATCTTTTGCTAACTCTCTCTTTCCTTCTTCAACATGGGTCGTGCTACCCATAGACAACCTGCTTAAGGAATCAACAACAACATTAGCCTTACCTGGGTGGTAAAGAATACTCATGTTGTAGTCCTTGAGTAACTCTAACCACCTTCTCTGTCTGAGATTGAGCTCTTTTTGAGTGAACACATATTGAAGGCTCTTGTGATCGGTGAACACATCCACATGAACACCATACAAATAATGGCGCCATATCTTCAAAGTGAAAACTACAGCAGCCAACTCTAGATCATAGGTTGGATAATTCTTCTCATGAACTTTCAACTGTCTGGAGGCATAAGCTATAACTTTGCCATTCTGCATTAAGACACAACCCACACCAGCTCTAGATGCATCACAATACACCACAAAACCTTGAGTACCTTCTGGTAAGGTCAAAATTGGGTCAGTAGTCAACCTCTTTTTCAATTCCTGGAACCTTTTCTCATAAGCTTCAAACCATTGAAATTTCACTGTCTTCTGAGTCAACTTGGTCAAAGGAGATGAAATAGATGAGAACCCCTCTACAAACCTTCTATAATAGCCAGCTAAACCCAAGAAACTCCTAATATCAGTTCGAGATGTGGGTCTAGGCCAATTCTGCACTGCCTCAATTTTCTGAGTATCAACTTTAATCCCATCACCAGAAACTATGTGGACCAAAAATAACACAGACTCAAGCCAAAACTTATACTTAGAGAACTTGGCATATAACTCCTTATCTTTCAAAGTCTGAAGAACTATTCTGAGATGGCTAGCATGATCCTCTTCATTCCTTGAATAGATTAGTATGTCATCAATGAAAACGATAACAAACATATCTAAATAAGGTTTAAAGACTCTATTTATAAGGTCCATGAACGTTGCTAGTGCATTAGTTAAACTGAATGACATGACCAAAAACTCATAATGATCATAACGGGTCCTGAACGCTGTCTTTGGAATGTCACATTCCCTTACTTTCAACTGATGGTAACCTGATCTGAGGTCAATTTTTGAGAAACATAAAGCACCCTAAAGCTGATCGAAAAGATCATGAATCCTCGGAAGAGGATACTTATTCTTGATGGTAACCTTGTTCAATTGGCAGTAGTCTATACACATCCTAAGGGAACCATCTTTTTTTCTCACAAACAAAACCGGACCCCTCCCCCCCCCCCCCCCAAGGTGAGTTACTTGGCCGAATGAAGCCCTTATCTAGGAGATCTTTCAACTGCTCTTTCAACTCTACTGGTGCCATTCTATATGGAGGAATAGAGATAGGACGAGTATCTGGAATGATGTCTATGCCAAAGTCTATTTCTCACTCAGGAGGGACTCCGGGTAGATCATCAGAGAAGACTTGTGGAAACTCTTTTACTATAGAAACTAACTGAATGAGAGGTATCTCAACACTAGAGTCATTAACTCGGACTAAGTGATAGATACAACCCTTCGAAACTAACTTTCTCGCCTTAAGGTATGAAATGAAATAACCCTTAGGCACTGCTAAACTACTACTCCACTCTATGACTGGCTCATTAGGAATCTAAAATTTGACAACTCGAGTTCTACAATCTATAGATGCATAACATGCATGAAGCCAGTCCATACCTAGAATGACATCGAAATCTCCCATGTTTAACTTAACTAAATCAACCATGGTGCTCTTGTGATTGATGGAAACGGGACAATCATGATAGACTCTTTCTACTAAAATAGACTCCCCAATAGGTGTAGAAACACAAAAGGGTTCACAAAGTTTCTCAGGAAGAACATCAAACTTATTTGCAACATAAGGGGTTACAAAAGATAAACTTACTCTTGGGTCTAGCAAAGCATAAACATCAAAATCAAAGACTTTGATCATACCAGTAACAACATCTGGAGAGTTCTCTTGCTCTTGACGACTGGTGATTGCATAAAGATGGTTTGTTCCTCCGCCAGTACCTGGAGTAGCTCCTCTAGGTGCAGTCCTGTCTTGGGGAGCAACTGATGAAGATTGAGCCCTATTGCCCTAATTTCCACTACCTTGCCTGTTCTTTGGGCACTCTTTCAAGAAGTGACCCTCTTGTCCACACTTGAAGCATCCTGTCTGGCCCTCACAACACTTACCTGGATGGGTTCTATCACACTTAGCACATGCAGGAGCCCAATTACCTCATTATGCCACACTACCCTAAGACTGTGCAGGTCTAGCTCTGAAGTTCTACGAATTCTGGCCATTATACTAACCTTTGTTTCTGGGTGCAGGTGCACTAGCAGATGATGGAGCAGGTCCCTTTTGCTTTTGAAAGGACGGACGATTCACACTACCCTTCTGCTACCTAGACTCATTCCCTATCTTTGCTTTCTTATTTTTAAACTCTTCCCTGTCTCTCATCTTTTGTTCCTCCACATACTGCACATAAACCATCAACCTTGATATGTCCATGTCACCTATCAACATCGCTACCCTACCCTCTTTGCTTGATAGACGGCCCAACCCAGCAACAAACAAGTTCATTCTACTCTTCATGTCCTTAACCATCTCCGGAGCATAACGGGATAGTTGGGTGAACTTCAACCCATATTTATGAACACTTAGAGAATCCTTCTTAAGTGTGAACAACTCACATACCTTGGCCTCTTTCAGTTCTCGGGGAAAGAAACGCCCCAAGAAAGCCTCTTCATAACATGCCCAACTTGCAGGTGGTGCATCCTCATCTCTACCCCCTTTCCACTGATCAATCCAAGTCCTAGCAACATTTTTCATCTGATACGCAGCTAGCTCAACTTTCACAGTATCAGTAACATGCATCACATCGAACACCTTCTTCAGTTCCTCATGAAGTTCTCTGGATCTTCTGCAGTGCTCGAACCAGTGAAACTTAGAGGGTACATCCTCAAGAACTCACGAATCCTTGAAGTTTCAGCCTCTTTTTGTCGAGCTCCTTTCTGCTGACCAACCTGGTTAGTCACAACTTGACTCAGCATCCTAATTGCCTCTCTGAACTTAGCATTAGTAACTTTTCTTTGCGGTTGCACTTCAGGTGCATTGGGTAACTCTTGTTCCTCAACATTGTGTCTAGCAGCACAACCTCTGACTACTTTTCGTGGAGGCATGATTATCTGATAACACGCGCAAGCATGAATTAGAGGGAAACTTTTTAAAGATCAAACTCTAACGCATGAAATGAGTGTGAAAGAAGTGAGAAATTTTACTAAGTGTTGTAGCCTCCTAATTATAGATATAGCACGCTTCACATCGATAAATAGGACTCTACAGACATGGCTTCATAGACTCCCTAGGACTCTTGAACTCTGTGCTCTGATACCAAGTTTGTCACATCCCGACCCTACATCCTGGGCAGGACTGGCACTCGAAGACCATTGTTGGACCCAAGCGAACCCTTGGCCTGGCCTACTTAACTCAGCGGAAGACAATATTCATATCTATAATGATCAATGAACTTAACTTAACTGAATAATAAAATGTTGAGAATGTTTCAAAGATTAAACATTCAACTTGGCCAAAAGTGGCAACCCAAGTCTTTAACATAAGAATAATAATGCAAAGACTACTGAACTACTTAACTGTCTATGAGGCCTCTAAAACAAAGAGGGGTGTCGCGACAGGACCCCCGATCATCCTAACATCTGAAAGACTAGAAAGCAAATAAAGGAGTCCTCCGGAATGCAAGGAGGCTCACCAACAGACTCTGAATGCTCAAGCTGGATCAACGAGGCGCTGGATGTTGATCCTGGTTACTTGCATTTGCATCGTAATAAGATGCAGGCCAACTAGCATCAGTACATTGAATGTACGAGTATGCGAGATGGAATGCTAACAAACATAGGCTCGAAAGAGATGGTGAAAGAAGCACCTACCTAGTTCTTCTCAACTCATGGATACTATCGCGCCCCATTTTTCTCACAACGCTTTTGGGCTTTGAGAATGAAGAGTCGTCATCTAACGAATTAAGGCGCGTTAGGGCACCTATCTAACCTAGCTATTTCTAACTAAGGTCAACTAACCAGAGATTAGGGTAAGGGTTCAAATTACCTCAAGGGGAAGGTGTTAGGCATCCCTCGAGGTCCACAAATGTGGGTCCCGACCGTATCTCATGCAATATATGTGGGGGTTACAAGTAGCAATTAAGGTCACTTCATTTTATTATTTAGTTAATTAGCATGCTTACTAGGTGATAACAAACATTAACAATTAAAATTACTTTATTTATTTATTATTTAATTAAACATGCAAGACTAAGTGATAACATAATATTTAACAATTAAGATAAATAAAATTTAAAAGAAATAGCGAGAAGATAGAAAGTAGACAAGTATATAAGCAAATATCATTTTTTATTTAATTAAACTACCCTAAATATATGACTATGAAACAAGTAAAAGGAGAAAGGAAAGGGAAACTTTGAAGGACTTTACGGATCAGCACTCGATTTTCTTTATTTCGGTCGGCTTCTTGTAGGGACAGACAAAACCAAGATTTATCATAAGACCAAGTCGATGTCATCATCTCCGTAGGGCCTAAACTACCCCTACCCCACCACCACATGCGTAATGTCTCTAAAAGGTGTCTAACTTCCCCACTTAAGATCTAAGAGGCATTGGACTACTATTATGGTGGATTTAGACTGAAACAAACTCCTAATAGGCCCACCTAGACACCAAGTCAAACAATTTGGATGTTCATTTAGCATTTAAAGTCTCAAATTGGTCTCTAGGTTTTATTAAACATGCTGACAAACACACATAATTGTGAAAGGTCTCATGCTTGAGTGTGAACATACATGCATACATAAAATTAATGAATTTTAAAAGGGGCAGAAAATTGTTATAAGTGCAGAAAGTAATAACTGATTTTAAAAGATTGGCGTAACAATAATTAGTGCAGGAAATATTTTAAGTAGTAGCAGATTTTATTTAATTATTGGCACAAATTGGTCAATAACAAGGGCAGAAATATTTAAACAGGGGCAGATTTAATTGTTATTGCAAAAATTAATCAGTAGCTGATGACAAACACGTAGCAAATGCAGTAAAACAACAGCAGGTTTTAACATTGACGCATAAATTACTTATTTTGAGCAAAGAATATTCATAACAGATTTATCTCTATTTTTAAAACATGCTAAAAAATTAGTAGAAACCTATAGACGTGCTATATAAGTGATTAACATGCTAGTTGATTAATTACATGCGACAAATACCCGAATAGAGTAGATTTTAAATAGCATGCTGGCAACTAGTTGATTTATTTTACTTAACTAGCAGAAAATAAGTATGTTAACAAAAATTACTTAACAATGGGCAGAAAATATGCATAGCAGATTTATAATAGTCAATTAACATAATGAAAATTATTGGATTACGATTTTAACGAGCGATTTTATTCATTGACATTGATCTTATTAGTGGGATCCTATAGACATGATTTCTAAGTGAATATGCTGAAAAGTTATTAACATACGAAGTATTACAGACAACTGACTGATTAATTGACACTCTAAATTATTGTAACTTGGTTTTAACATGCAAAAGTTATTAGACTCAAATTATTTTAAAGTTCATGAACATACTTAAAAGTTACTAAATAAAATTAGTACGCATGCTGAAAGTAACGCTATAGTCATAGATCTCCACATAAATTATTACATAAGCACACTTCCCGATCGTAAATTTCATATGCTAATTTATTTCAAATTAAAGGTAAAACAAAATTACAGGCGAACAAAGGCTTGAGATTAGATCGGTTATTATAATACAATTACTGATTTTAGCTAAGCGATATAGACAGATTTTTTTTATGACAATCACACATATAAAAGATGAAATAAAAGACACAATTAGAACGTATAACCCCTCCCCCCTTAGGCGATCCCCAAGTTATATCATAAATATAGAGTTAGAGGTTTATACAAATTACAAACCGAATGAAATATGAATATGAAAAGCAAATTCAAAATAAAGCACAAGGTCATCCCGTCCCATGGCAACTCTTCGACACTTGAACTCAAAGTTCAAACCCCTGCTAAGCAAAAGGAAAACAATACAATCCAAATATGATGCAAATGACACATAATATTAATATTTCAATGAACCCAAGCAACATAGGACATACACATTAATTCCAGAAATACACTACATAAATGCCATCATACACATATAAAAGGAGAAGAGAACTGACCCAAACGCTTCCTTTATTTTATTTCACACATACAATATCTGTAATAGATGATGCAAGCAAAATTTAAACTAATGGAAGAGAGAGCTAACCGATTATGCAGTTTTATTAATCAACAATGAAGACCAAACTTATTCAGATACTAGACCCAAACACAACAAAATCGAGTAGAGAAGCTCTTAAAATATTCACCGATTTTAGAAAACTTTTAGAGTAGAAAGTGTTTTATGCTATTGTAGAATATGCAAGCATGAGTGAGTTAGTCTGAGAGTGTCTAGACCGTATGTCAATATGGGTATTTTCCTTGTCTGAATGTAGAAAACTTGAACTTAAATGGCGCAAGCCTTATTTGGAAACTGGTTCAAGTAAACTTCGGCACGTTCACGCTTGGGATTCCTTTGGCACAAGGTTTGTCCAGTGTATAACTTTAGCTTCAATCAGTTGATGAATTTTTCTTCCTAGAGCACGACATGTTTCAGTAGTATGTCCCTTCATCCCTGAATGATAGTCACAAATCTCGTTTGGGTCATACCCCTTGGATTAAGTATCTAGATTCTTGGCAGGGTTAAGTGTCACACAGCCAGCCACTTTAAGCCTTTTATAGAGTTGGTCAAAGGATTCAGCTAAAGAAGCGTAAACTTTAATGGGCTTCTTCGCAACATTGAAGAGGTTTTTACGAATATGAGGTTGAGTGAGGGTTTTGACATTGTGGAAAGGATATGCTGGTTGTTGATATGGTAGAGGAGGCCTTTGGGATGGAGGCTTTTGATATGAAGGAATTTGGAGAGGTGCACGATACCAAGGAACTTAGTGCAGAGGCGTTTCATATCGAGGAGCCTGTATGATGGGATTCTGCAGGCGCGGAGTGAGATATGGAGGTCTGGAAGCATAAGCATGATGTTGGGGAGGATATGGGTAATTTGGAAAGTGAGTGTTCCTTGGAGGCATTTGAATGAAGCTTGGTTGATTTTGAGGATGAGAAGTAGAGTAAGTTGGGGGAAGATGAGAAATAGGGTGAGTGAGTGGAGGATTATCTTGGAGAGTGGCTTGCCTTGTGACAGGCGACTTATCCATGTTTTTCTCCAAGGCGGGATTGACAAAGATTAATAGCTTAGCCAACTTAATATAAAGCAATAATACGCATGCAATATATGTAAAGATTTATAAAACAGTAAAACAACTTAGTTCGTTAAAAAAAATGCAATAACAAACTCAACTTTACTTATATAATAAAGTAATATAGTTTATGTGGGAGATTTTCTAACCGATAACCACCACTATGAGCCTTAGTGGTAATACAACGTCTTGCCCATGCTGCCAGAACTGTCCTATACTTTGCCGTCATATAGAACGCTTAACTTAGTGGATCCACTAGTCTATGCTAAAAGCATCTTAAGGAGTCATCTAAAAAGTATGATCCTTTACTACCCATGATAGCTACATGGTTTAT
>JAJOOR010015026.1:0-23736 GCA_036250505.1 Solanum acaule
TTCCTAAAAAAATAAGAATAATGATTTCTTTAGTGAAAGTAAGAAAACAAATTTCAAAATGACGATATTTCATATTAATTGTGTCATCCCCAACCCCCGTCCCCCCTCCAACACCCCGATCATGTAGCACTCATCGCAACCACCTTCACTCTCACCCCTATCCCCATTTTCCATGATATTTATTTAAGTCATGTACAAATATTTTTATGAAATTATTGTTTACATACTAACGTACCAAAAATAAATAACTCATTTATATCTCTTTATGATAAACAGATCCATTTTGCAAGTTTTTGTTATTATGGATAGTTCTTATAAAGGCTTGGACTAATGATGTATACAATACTTGAATTCTCGATGTAGATGCTAGATAGTTGGTTTTCCTCCTTCAGAGGCTACGAGTGTAATAAAAGCATCCGTCGACAAAAGGATCGATGATCATCTCGTAGCTATTGAGAACGAATGAAATCAGATGGTTCTATTTCTCGATCTTTTTCAAAAATATTTTTTTTATACCGAACACACCCTTAATAGGTTGTCAACATGCAAGACAACGTCCAGCCAAAGACCTAAAGGCCTAGGAGGGGACCCTTTCTCCATTTGCCAATTTTCCCAATCATTTGTCTCTTTGACAAATTAATCTCTTTCCTTTTCCTCCCTTCGAAGAAAGTAATATCATTCTTGTTTGTCCAATATATTCCTATCCTTCATGTCCTTTGATTTAACGTGTTAATTAGCTTTCTATATATATCTCAAAGGTTATCATGTCTACTTTTTGTGGGTCAATACAATTATTCAAGTTCAAGATCATGTCATATATATGTTGGATCTTTTCCTTTTCACTTTATTGCTAGTAGGAAATAGACATTTTAGTATATTACCTTCTTATTAGATTGAAATTTGAATATTGTTTGATTTACATAAATCACTTATGGCAAATGAGAACCCCAACAATGAGAACATATATACCACTAAAAAACTAGATTTAGTGACGGACAAATTTTACAACTAAACAGAAAAATTCGTCGCTAATTCTACTTAATGACAAATTAGCGACATATATTTGTTAGTTATGAGCAAAATGACAATGGATCTCGTAGCTAAATGCAGTGTTTTTAATAGTATATAGTTGATGCATGGCTCTTCGTTAGGGTTCCAAACCTTCAGGTGAGGCATGCTTTTATAGCAAAATGTACGTAAATGCTCAAGGAAGCAATAAGGGTCGGAAATATGCCCAAGATTGCACATTTAGCTAGAGTTTGGTCATAGATTTCCAAATATTTTTGGCAAATATTATTTGTGTTAAAATTTGGGTGAAATTTCACCATGTGTTTGGCCATATTTGGGAAACATATTTCACTTTTTTAGGAAATATGATTTTAGACCCATAAGTTTTAAAAACTATCAAAACCAACCATAGGTTTGTATTACAAGTCAATTGGATCTTCGTTGCAACAAATAACAAGTAGTGTCCATGACACTGGAGCAATATAGTAGTTCGGAGTGAGTGCAACAAGCATCATTGCATACATCGTGAAGTAGAAAAAACACATGACTTTGTTACCCTGAGCCGATTGTTCATCATTTTCATCAAGAAAAATATCATCACTTTCATATTCACTGAATATTATCACTACTTTGTGTTTACGTAAAAAAAATATGTAATACAGCGCAAACAACTACTATAGAGGGTGTTTTTATAAAAGATAAGCATTTGGTGTAGAATTTAAACTTTTAAAGGATCCCAAATAATATGACGAATTGAATGGACAAACATTGTTCGCCAAATTTTACTTGGGAAATCTATGGTCAAACGGGTCCTTATAATATATGTGCGGGGGAATAAAGATTTTTACTAAAGGGCTTTGAATTATGAAGAAATAAACACACGGAGAAATTAAGGGGGTTCAACATTATTTGTATAATATATACATAAAAAATAGTTTTAATCATATACAAACAATATAATTTTTCGTCAAATAGAATTCAGATGCTCTGAGCTCTTAACCAGTGGCGGAGCCAGAAATTTCACGAAATGTAATGTCAAGAAATTGCACAAGTACAAAAAAAATTATTAAGTAATATTAATTTTGAACTATACACGCAAGCACTAGTTCATTCAAGGCGTCTAAAATCACTGAGCTACAACAACGTAACTTGTTGTGTCGTCAAGCTAAGAGTGTCCAGAATATATTATTTAATCACTTTATGTATCATTTTACATATATATAACATTTTGTTTGAACGAAGGGTTTTCAATTGAACACTCTGACAACCATGTAGCGCCGCCCCTGGCTCTTACTACACGTCTACACCCAATGGCCTACCAACACTAGTTGCGTAGCTTAGGTCATTTTTTCTTTTGAACTCAGCAAATGAAATCATTGTTGATATTTGACTCCTTTTTTTTATGTGGTTAACACAAGGATACGTAGTTTAATAAGAAAACGAATAATATTTGTCTTCCAATAAAAAAATGAAAAAAGAAATATATTGTCTATTGTCTGACAAGGTCAATTACACAATATGGATATGAAAAAGTCAAGTAAATTGGTTTACTTTAAGCCGTACGGACAGATAATGCATCACATATAAGGTATTGTAGTTAAAGTAGGAATCTTTTGACCTAATCCTTGAGGGTTGAAATATCATTTTAATAGGAGTAATATAATTTAAAGATAAATGTTGAGTATATTTAGGTGTGTATGCATTAGCTTCCGTTTGATCATGAGTGAAAATTTTAAAAAAATAGTTTTGAAGTTGTGATTTTTAGAATTTAAATTTGTATTTAGACATACTCCCTCCGTCCATTTTTAATTGTCATGGTTTTCTTTTTTAGAGTCAAACGATAAGAACTTTGACTAACATTTTACGGTATATTTTTTCATCATATTGATATACAAAAAATGCAATTTATAGTACTTTTCCTATAGTTTTTGAATATCTAAATTTTTTGTTTAAAATATCGAATTAATGTAATCTAATTTAACTTTGAAAAATAGTCAAATTGACTTTCGAAAAGCACAACATGACAAATAAAAATGAACGGATGGAGTACATTTTAGTTGGGAAAAGAAGTTGAAGTTCTGTGAGTGGGATTGAAGAGTCAGGTTTTGGAAAGTTGAAAGTATTTGAAGATTAAATTTTCATAATCGAATTAAATTTCATGGTCAAGCAAATATATGAAAATAAATTTATAAATTTACTAAAAAATCTATGGGCAAAGGCTAGCTAGAGGAAGGATGTTAAGTTCAATCATTTTGTTGAAAATTATATTCCCCTGGGTTTAATTTTTTTGTCTTATTTTTTAAAAAATCCATTTTAAAAATTGTCTCTTTCTCTTTTTGACAGTGAAAATCTCAAATTCACTTGAAGTTGGATTCCAAATAAAATATTTTCTTCTCTCTTTTATTTTCAAATTTTTCAAATAAAATGAAAAATATTTCATTTCTATGGCCAAATGCCTACCCAAAAAATGTGTGTAAATGCCACATGCACTTTTTAGAGAACATTTCAATTGAGATGTACCTAGCCTTTGAACTTATGGATAGGGGTGGAGCCACCTGGGGTTCATCCGAATTCCCTTTAACGGAAAATTATATTATTTATATATAGTTAAAATAATTATTATTTTTTATATATAGTAGATGTTGAACCTCCTTTGGCTACCAATTCATGTGTCTATTTCTATTTAATTTTGAATCCCTTTATTGAAAATTCTGGTTCCACCACTACTTATGAATCTTCTTACTATAACAAAAGGAAGGTTAAAAAAGATCTATTTTTTTTTAATCTAACTTTCTAATCACAAACACTACGTAAATTAAAGTTTCACGTTTCATGTTGAGAGTATCAAACTTTAGATTTAATGATGAAAGTTACGAAGCAATTCTCAAAAGAATACGTTATACTAAAGGTTTCTCAAATACTTAACAAAGGAAAAAAGGAAAGGACATTTGTCCTTCAATTTGACTTTGCTTGTTTTGATCACATATGAATAAGGTAAATTTCCCATATGGTCACGTAACTAGGATACATATGTCAATTTGTTCAATTTTATATAAGCTTAAATATCTATTTATGTGTGTCAAAAATCAAAGAGCATAAATATCAGCTGAGACCAAATTAAAGGATACATTTATGTATTATGTGTTAAAATAATCTATAATCACACAAATAGTCTAAATATCTTTCTTTCGTTCTATCACATTAAATTAAATTATATCATATAAATTAAGACGAAGAAATAACGATTCAGAAGTGAAAGTTAATGGAGCTGGCACAGCAAGGCATGTGCAAGATTGAAAATACAGGGCCAACCCACAGCGTACGACGTGGCTGTCTTGTTTAATTATTTTAAATTTACCCAAATGTTTCTATTTTAGATTACTTTTAAATTTCGTTCTTATTTTTAAAAAGTTTATGCAAATATAATTCTTTTGAAATGATTACCCTTCCATCCAATAGCAGCTTTTGGTGTAATATTTTATTTATATATTGTTCAAATATACAAACAAATAAAATTATCGTCTACATTACTTTCATAATTTTAAAGTGTGATTCAATAATTTTAATAAGATTTCAATTTTCTTAAGAAAAGATATCATTTAATAATATTTTCAATTATTATTTGCAACAACCCTCTTTGCTTTAACTATACATATATGATCTATTGTTCTTACAAAAAAAAGTATTTTCAGACTAAAATATGTTACAAATTTCACGGACAAACAATTATGATTTATGGAGCTAAGCTTTTTGTTGCACAAAAGTCATAAGAATAACTTTTCTTCAAGAAAAAAGTATCTAAAAAACAAAACGTAAACAACAATAGTTAGTGGCATATGTAACAGCTCAGCTGCCACGTAAGCAAAAAATGCCATGTCATATTGCCAAAAAGAAGTTCAATCCAAATAGTCTCACATTTTAAATCTAATAAAATAAGTTTATTTTTACATCAAGCTACCTACCGGCGGAGTTAGTAGTTCGTATATAGGTTCAGTTGAATTTAGTAGATTTTGTTTAAATAAAGTTCGTATATAGGTTCAGTCAAATTTAGTAGATTTTTGTTTAAATAATTTTATTTGTGTTAATAAATTTATTAAATTTTTACAAATATTAAATTTAAAATTCAGTTATTATCACTTGAAATCGTCACAATAAGATTCAAAATCTATAAAATAGAAACTCTAGATTCGCCTTAGCAACCCTACCACACAACATGGTAGCCAACCCAAACCCCGAACCACTCTAGTTTAATATTTCCTCAATCGGATGGGTCCAACCCAGCCCCTTGACACTCTTACCTAGACTACTTTACTTGGGTTATATTTTATATCACAATATTTTACATGATATATATGTCTGAATATAACTTTAATTTCAAAAGAACTTGTGCTCGATTAGACATAAATTCAATTACTAAAGGGTTAAAAATAAAAACTAATCCATTTAAAAGACAAAACATGTACGGAGGCATTTGACCATGAAAGTTTTTTACTTTTTATAGAGTGGTACTCTGAAAAACATAATCTGCCATTAAAATTTTTAATATAACTTGAAGTTGAATTTCATAATGTTCAAGAACTTAAAGAAATGTGTTTTCACCTTTTTAGCTCCAATAAACATCAAGAACATCTCTAATGTATATTCATGATCAAACACAATTCTAAAAATAAGCAATTTTTTACTTTAAAAACAATTTTTTTCTATTTAAATTTCATAATAAAACATTATCCAATGCTCACATAATTATATAACTTTATTTCTTCTTCGGTTGGCCTACGATGCCGCAAAAAAGAAGAAAAGTCTCATTCAAAAAAACAAAACAAAAAAAAGTGTATAAAAGAGGGAATGCTACCAATAATGATTTATTTATTTTTTGAGTAAAAAAAAATGCTACCAATAATTTGCTAGAAAGAAGACACACAAACGCGTAATTCATAAAATAAAAACTTTATGTGAACTTGTCTATAATAATTGTTTATCATCTATTTATTACTCCCTTTAATTTCACTTTATGTGACCTTGTCTAATTGAATATATCCAAATTCAGAAGAAGAAAATTTAACCTTTTGAATTCATAATAATCTTAAATCTAAATCAAATCATGTCATTTGTGTAGTTCTAACAATTTGGATATTTGAAGATGAGAGTAGGATAAAAAATTTAAAATTAGATTATTTTCAAATATAAAATAAGATCATTCTTTTTAAATAAATTAAAATGATATAGTATTATATTAAATGAAATATTGAAAGTATAGTTACATTTCTCTATAACATAACAACATTTTACTCTAGCATCCAGGTTTTCTTTGGAGTTAGTTACACATATTTTTAAGGAAAAATGATGCAGAATAGCAAACCTTTGGCCTATATTATGTACCATAACTATATAGTTTAAGAAAAATGTTATTCGAGACTATAATTTTCCTAATTTTTGCTATTCGGTTTCCTTAAATATAAATTCAGAATTTGTGTAATTTGGTCCTTGATTGTATAAATTCAGAATTTGTATAATTCAGTTCCTGACTATATAAATCGAGAATTTGTATATGCTTACCCTAGCTATTTGTATACAATTTCTAAAAAAATCATAATAAATTATCCTATTTGTATATTGGCAAGCGAAATATACAAGTGGAGTTCTGAAAAAAAATTAAATGTATAAATACAAAATTTGTATATATTGGCCCTATTTGTATATTCGCAAGCAAAATATATAAACGGGCAAGCGAAATATACAAACCGCATCCTCCATTTATATATACTTACCTTTTGTATATTTGCATATACAAACGGGCAAACAAAATAAACAAACTCCAGCCTCCAAAGCAAATGAAACTATCACTACAAAACACAATTATCAAAACTATAGTCATAGAGTCTTATTATGCCTATTATCTTTGCTATTTCTAAAATTTTCTAATTTTTTAATGAATTTGTAATTTTAAACTTATATCTATTTAAGGGATACGAGACTTTAGTCGATGTCCAAGTATGGTGGGAAGGGTTGGGAAGTGCCGAAGAAGGAGAGAGCAGGCCACAGTGGTGAAGCTGGATGCTCGAAGTCATTTTAGATATAGCAAGACCGCTCAGGAGGAGTAGAAAGTTGCCACAACCTAGGAGGGGTCTATAGGAAGCCAAAAAACGTGGACCTTTTTACATAAAAAAGGGAGAGAGCACCAGGAGAACGTCGAGACGCCATCAGTTTGGGGCGTGAGGCCAGCAGAGCTTGCTATAGAGGAGATAAGAAAAGGCTCAGCATAGGAGATCTGGTAACTGTTATGAATGTGGAGGAGTGGGGCATTTTTCTCGTTATTGTTCCAATGTTCAGACAAACGAATGCTGCTAGGGGAATGCAGAATAAACTAGTTGAAGATGGAAGAGTGAACGTTGTCGATGCGGTTAAATCAACTAGTAGAAGGAAGGTGGCACACACTACAAGAAAACTGTGAATTACATGGGGATTTTCCTGGGAATTAGTATGAAAATTTGCAGAAAAATAAGTTTCCTGAATTTTCATACCAATCCCCAGAAAAATCTCCATGTAATTCACAGTTTTTTGTAGTGACAGTTAATCAACTGAATCCTTTTTTTGGTTGTGAGAATTGCTAATTTGCAATGCAAACTTGAAGCTTTATTTGTCGCCTGATCAAGTGGAGAAAAAAATATGTATATATATATATATATATTTTTTTTTTTTTTTTTTTTTTTATTATTATTATTATTATTTTTAACGCAGCCAAAATTTGGGTTCAAAGTCCTTTTTTTCACACGTGGTTTGAAGTTTAACAAAGCAAAATTTTGGGTGCTTATTTGAAGAACTTTCTACTTCACTAGATTTGTAATTTGTGTTTGCATGTATCGTAATATTTATTTTGATTGTTACTGAAATTTTATTAGGATTATTATCTTTATTATGACTAGTTTGATTTGATCATGTTATTACTTTCCTTGTATTATTTTGCTTTTGTTTATTTACTAGTTCTATTTATCATTTGCATTATATTATTTTAACAATAACTCATTGTTGTGTTTATTTTATTTTGTAATATTATAAATTTATTGTTTAGATTACTAATAGTTATTATAAAAACACACTAAATGATACAAACTATCTCAACCTAAGCATAAATTTTTTTGTATTTACCGCAGTCATAATATTGATGTGGCCATTTAGCTCACCTAGTAAAAATTGGGTTAATATTTGAAGAACTTTCTATTTCGCAAAATAAAACCCACAGAAATAGTATCAATCATCAAAGGATGTGTTGCAGTTAATAGAGGTTGTTCCTCTTTTAATCAAACGTTTCAAACTCGAGTTCTGAATACAAAAATTCTTGATAGAGAGTACTTTCTTCAAATAAGGTCCTATGTGATACAAATTCAAATATAAAAAACAACAACAATAACATATCCAGTGAAATCCCACAAGTGAAGTTTGGGATATACGCGAACTTTACTACTACCTTGTGAAGTAGAAAGTCTGTTTTCGAAAAATTCTCAACTCAATTACATCTATTTTATATAAAGAAGAAAATATAGCACATCCAAGAAAATAGTGTAAATCTACCGGAAGAAAGCAACAACAGAATAATGCACTAATCGAAACATAATAAATACTCATAACTTATCAGGATAGATTATTGAAAACAATATTTCACTACATACTAACTTTCTGTCCTAATACGTGTCCTCCGTAATTCCGAAAAATAAAATAAAATAGTGGTAGTCTCTTACTTTTGTCTTAACGTGCTGGCATGTCATTTTACTCGTAGCCGATAGACGCGGGGGCCTGAAAAATCTACCCACTAGGCACTTTTATTTTATTTATATTTATTTATTTTTTCTTATTTTACTCTGTTTTTTTAAATTTTTTGTATAATTCAAAGTACTAAACTGCCGTTATCATTGAAATTGGTTCCCTTGTAAATAAATTATAATTATAAAATACTACTAAAAGACAATAAATTATAATTTAAATTAAATACTACTAAAACCCTTGTGAGTACTTCCACACCAATCTGGCACCGTCATTGTTCTTTTTTTTCTTTCATAAAACGAGTAATATAGCTGGCAAAAATTGATTGTCATTATTTACTTTTTGTTTTGTATAATTTAAAAATTAAAATTAAAATTAAAAACAGAGAATCTTAATATTATATCAATTATTCAAATATAAACCAAGATTTTATTAAAGACGTGCTGGCATGTCAGTATAATGTGTCTCCAAGTAAGAAGAAAAAAAAAATGAAAAAATATACTAACACAAATAGGCAAAGAGCTGTGAAGGAATAAATAGTGGTGTGTAGTTGCTATTTAATTCAAATCAAATTCATTCATTCATTCAACAACACATTTTTACATTGTGAAAAAAAAAACTTCATTTTCTTCTTCTTAGCTTGAAAATCTCTATCAAATTCAGCAATGCGGCCTCCTAGCCGCAGCGTATTTCTCTCTTTTCTTGTTATCTCCCTCTTGTCGTACCAGATCTCGAATGTGGTAGGACAAGAAGGAGATAGCGATATCGATTTAGATGATATTAAGGCTAATGCTAGTAAGTTGAGTTTCGAAAACCCAAAGATTCGCGATGCTTATATTGCGTTGCAGTATTGGAAAACAGCAATGTTTTCTGATCCTTTTAACTTTACAGCTAATTGGACAGGACCTGATGTTTGTTCGTATGGTGGAGTGTTTTGTGCTCCTTCGTTAACGGATGATTCGATTAGAGTTGTAGCTGGCATTGATCTTAATCATGCTGACATTGCTGGTTCATTAGTTGCAGAACTTGGTCTTCTTACAGATCTGGTTCTTTTCCATCTCAACTCGAATCGTTTTTGTGGAGTTGTACCGAAAACCTTTAGCCATTTGAAGCTTCTTAGGGAGCTTGATTTGAGTAACAATAGGTTTGTTGGTGGGTTCCCTAAGGTAGTTCTTTCACTACCTTCTTTGAAGTTTTTGGATCTAAGGTTTAATGATTTTGAAGGACCAGTTCCTTCCGAACTTTTCGATAAAGATTTGGATGCGTTGTTTCTGAATGACAATAGATTCCGTTTTGGCATCCCGGAGAACTTGGGTAACTCCCCTGTTTCTGTTCTTGTGTTTGCTAATAACGATCTTGGAGGTTGCATTCCCGCGAGTATTGGGAAAATGGGGAAAACGTTGAATGAGTTGATATTGATGAATGACAACCTCACTGGGTGTTTGCCAATGGAGATTGGATTGTTGAAAAAGTTGACGGTGTTTGATGTTAGCTTCAACAAGATTCAAGGCTCATTGCCATTAACTGTGAGCAAAATGAGGAGTGTGGAGGAACTCAATGTGGCTCACAACAAGCTTACTGGGGTTATACCAGCTAGCATTTGCCAACTTCCTAGGTTGCAGAACTTTACGTATTCGTTCAATTACTTCACCAGGGAGGCTCCGGTTTGTGCTGCGACTAGATCTGGTGATGGTCAGGAGAACTGTATCATTGGAAAGAAGAATCAAAGATCTGCTAAAGAATGCTCTTCGGATGATGCAAAACCGTATGATTGTAAGAAATCGAAGTGTTATAGCCCATATGCTACGTCTCCATCGACGAAACCAAAGCCAACACCAAAACCAAGAGGCCCACCACCACCCACTTGGAAGTCTTCGGGTTCGCATAACAAGCGATCTCCGCCACCACCTAAATCAACTCCTCTTCCTCCACCAGCACCTTACAAAAAGTCCCCAGCGTATCGACATAGAAGTCCACCACCACCTACTCACAAAATTTCACCTGTAACTCATCATTCACCTCCTCCACCTTCACCCGTATATTACCACCCATCTCCGTCGTCCCCACCACCACCCCCGGTGTATCACGAGCCACCTACTTACAAGCCTAAATCACCACCACCACCAACACCGTCATATGAACACCCAAAAAACCCATCACCACCACCACCAACACCGTCATATGAACACCCAAAAACCCCATCACCACCACCACCAACACCGTCATATGAACACCCAAAAACCCCATCACCACCACCACCAACACCATCATATGAGCATCCAAAACCCCAATCACCACCACCACCAACTCCCTCATACGAACATCCAAAACCCCAATCACCACCACCACCAACTCCGTCATATGAACATCCAAAACCCCAATCACCACCACCACCACCACCGTCATACGAGCATCCAAAACCCCAATCACCACCACCGCCAACACCATCATACGAACACCCAAAAACCCCATCACACCCAACTCCACCTACCCCACCTTGTAACGAACCACCGCCACCACCACCTAATTCACATTGGGAACCAAAACCATCACCACCATACACCTACTCATCACCACCGCCTCCATCACCATCTCCTCCTCCTCCCACTTACTACTACTCATCGCCACCGCCACCGCCACCATCACAATCACCTCCCCCACCCACTTACTACTACTCATCACCGCCACCACCACCACCATTTTACGAAAATATCCCTCTCCCACCGGTAATCGGAGTTTCATACGCATCTCCACCACCACCAGTCATTCCATATTACTGAACAGGGGTTGTCAATTAGCCTTTGATTTTCCATTATCAAAAAAAAAAAGAATTCATTTTTTTTTTTATGAATTATGTATACTTTGTTATTTATTTTTTGTAATATTTTTATTTTGAGTTTGATTATATTTATGAAAAATTGGGATTATGGGCGGGAGTTAGTGAGGGGTTTAACTATCAATATTTTAATATTGTTATTATTCAGTAAGGGTGGTTGTGTATAACTATAATTTTACTGTTTCTTTTAGTAAAAAACTCATTTATTTAATTATTAAATAACATCTTTGTGAATCAAGCTGTGAATTAACATAATATAAATGAGTTATTTCATTTTTCTATAGCATCCATAATTCTTTTTACAAATTAAATGTGTTGTGCTTATGTACATTTTCGTATTTCTTTTTACAATTTGCTTTGAAATGTTTTCTTTGAGTCAATGGGTCAATCGAAATTAACTTTTCTATCTCCAAATTTTATGTATATCGTAAATAAAGTGCATCTTATCTTCGGATGAACTTCTTATGGCACCCTAGCTTTGCCCGCAAAGGTTAATTAGTTGGTGTTTAAAATTTACTGACTCGTTTAATTTTATTTTGTGTCAATTAAACTCATTAATGGAGGCAAAATGTTCTGGGTTATTCGCGCGAATGCTCCTATTTTATGGTGATTTTTAATTTTTGTCTTTCAATACTTAACACAAGTTATGCCGTTTAATTCCTATAAAAAAATTATATCGTTAGAGACATAAGTTAAGTTTATTACTTATAATTTAGTTCCTACAAGACATAATTTAGTTCCTACAAAACTTAGGTTGAACAGAAACATAAGTTCAGTTTCAAAATATTATTCACAATCTACAAATTAGTATGTCTTACAACTTACTAGACATAACGTAATTTCTACACAACATACGTCGACAGAGTCATAAGTTCAGTTTCAAAATCTACAAACACTCGGATATTAGAAAAATATAGAGACTCAGAGTATTGTACTGACTCTGTCAATCTTGAGTGGTCCACTACAAAATTAATTACTATGAAGTATGAATTAGGTCAATATGCTAAAAAAAATTGAATTTTCACAACTACTGTACATTGGCAAGACACTACTGCATTGCCAATATCTTTAAGAAATGGGAGTAATCAATCAATAGCAATAATTCACTACAAAATAATTCAAATTATTTTACAATTCCAATTATTGAAGCCAGCTGTTCAGTGGCAGAAAGCTGTCTCCTCATCAACAAATCTACACCACACCACCCCCACAAACCACCTGGTCATTTTCTACAGTCTATAGAAGGAAAATAAATGAGCACAATTTTTGAAAAATCCAATAAAATAAGGACTTATTGGTGGAGTTATTTTAGGAAAAATATGAGAGAAAGTGACCTTCAGGTAGGAGGTGAGACTGAGATGATTTGGATATGTCAAGAGGCGATGTATAGACATTGTATCATGTATGGACAATTGACACTGGCTAGAGGGCCTAAGGAAATGTGAGAGTTGAAACTGAGTTGCTTTGAACATGTCAAAAGGATATGTATAGACGCTCCAATGAGGAGATATATATAGTTGACACTAGAGGGCCTAAGGAAAACCAGAGATAGACAGATAATAGATCGAAGAAGTATGAAGGAGATGTGGTTAGGACATGATAAGTGTGCACCTTACATAAAATATGACCCCTAGAAGAGGTGTGGAGGTCGAAGATTTGGATAAACGGCTAGTAGTATAAAGGGATACTCTCTCCGATCTATATTATACGGTGTTTTTAGTTTTTATATTTAGTTAATTACTCTTTTTAAAATTTATTCTTATTCAGATAAGTTGATTTTCACATAACCGAGATATTTTATTAATAGATACTATCTAATTAAGAGTATTTTAAGACCATTTAGCTATAAAAAAAATTATTCATTTTTTCCCAAAATAATTTTTTGCTTTATTTTAAAAAATATTGGTTAGGTATGAAAGTTTCAAATTCAATTTAAAATTATTTGAAAAACACAATATAACATGTGTTCTCCTACTCTTTAAGACTTTAACACACATTATCCTAACTTCGAGACTTCAGGTTTACCTCTTTTGTTAGGTCACACAAAATCCCACACCTTACTCTCTATACCCATCTCTTATAATATTTGTCTAGATTATATACATATACTTTTAAAATAATTTTCTTACTTATGTATCAAACACAGGAAAATAAATTAAAAAATTCGCTTACTTTCAAAATTCTTTTTCATGAAAAATATATCCCTTCATACCGAACATACACTAAGTTCTTTCTATTCAGACCACTCTCTCTCTCGTGTGTGAGATTTTTAATGGGAAAACTACATAAATCTCACTAGTTAGGTTCTAATTATTAATATTTAGTTTCAAATATTACTTCCTTTACCATATTTCGTATTTAGAATACATGAGTCTGAATCCACGAGATACATGTATCTGTCAAATTTTAGAATCGAGATACATATTTTCTTTGTTTAAATTAATTGGTTGTAACCGATTTCCTTAATTAGAGGAGTAATTAAGGATTTTCAAAATACATATACAATTAATTCTGGAAATTTAAATAAGTTCTTAATACAAGGGTGGAAATCGGGAAGTGTATCTATGTTTAATTAATTTATTGTATTATTCTTTTAAGTAATAAATTCATTAATATTATTGATAAAAGTCAAAATCATGTATATCATTGTTCATGTAATTTGATTAGTATCATTTTATTACTCTTAAAATAATAAATTCATTAATTTGATGTATCTATTATCAATATATAATGTATCCAACAAACTAAACACTTAGATACATGAGTATCATACAAGAACAAATTGTGTCAAATACATGCGTAAATTTCCAATAATGTGTAAATCTCCAATATATATTCATTAGATACATACACACTTAATAAGATACACTGATAAAAACTAGATACATATAATCGTATCTCAATAATGTATCAGATACATCAATAATGTGTCAAATACATGCATAAATCTCCGCTTATTGAAACCTTTCAATAACGTTCGTGGGTGGTCAGGACATCTCAACATAGCAGTGTTTGCTTCACCTTTTGATTCATTGGTGTTGCTTACTTCGCCTAGATCCGACGAAAAAAGTGACGCGAAGTTTCTTGGTTGATCCACGTATACGAGGTATGCAATCGTTAACATCATCAATGTGGAATTTAATAAATCTATTGGGCTTGAAACCTCTGCTTACAACGATACCCACTTTCTCTGCATGCGAGAGTTGTCTCCCCTTGCGAGAAAAAATGGTGGATTTCTGGGGGATTGGTTTGAGAGTGAGAAAATCAAAGGCTAAGAATTTGATGTGTGTGTTGACCCTAATTCATACTCCTTGAGAGAAAGATATTTGTTTTTGATTAAAACACTAATTTTGGAGTTAAATGTAAAAATAATTAATCAATCAATGAGTATTGATTGTATCTCCAATAACATATGATATAAAATATTAAAGTGGTAATATATGTAAATATTTGAAAGTAGAGATAAAATCAATACATATGATAGTGATATATATCTAACAAAATAGTTTATCCATTTTTAATCTTCATTTGGCCTATGAAGGGTATATATTATAGTCGAAGTGAGAAGTTGCGATGAGAACAATTTTCTTTTTATTTAATTTGAATGGTTCATGACTTGAATTATTGTTCAATTAAATTCTAAAAGGAATAAAACTACAGTTAATTAGTTAAAAACATATCACATGTATACTTGATAAATCTTATTAGTTTTTCGATTTAATTTGTCATGTTGCATTATTAGCATGTGACATAATTGTATTACTAGCTCTTTTTATTTGACTTGAGGTGCTTATCACAAATTTGGATCTCTTGAATAAGAGATCTTCCTGACCCTAGATATAACGGAACTTTAGTGCACCAGACTGTCTTTTTCTACTCTTGAACTAATTAAGTAAAAAGTTCTTATGTTGATGGACTAAAAGTTCTTATGTTGATGGACTAGCCGAATGGAATTGGTATGTTAATTAAATCATATATATTGAATTTAAGTAATTCTCCTAACTATCATAATATTTATTTGAACTAAATGTCTTAAAAACTTAAGGGTGGTTTAATAGTAAGTTTGAAGATGAGTTATGCAGATCTAAATCTTTTATAAATAATGTTTGGTAGCTAGCTTAGAGATGAATTATGTGGCTATTAATTCCTACATAAATAATACCACATTCGTAGCCGGTTAGGAGGTAAATTTTTCATGTATAAAATTAATATGGTGTTTAGTTTGCAATTTAGAAATCTACATAACTAATACATGTGTAAGTCATGAGAAAATCTATGTACTCCATCTGCTACAATTGGAGTTGACGGTACTAGTTCTGTTAGAGTAAGAGCTCTTGCTGGAATAACCAGTGCTAGTTACTTGACTGTTGGAGGAGAAACCACTGTTAGAAATGTTCACGTAGAAGCTCCTCTTTCATCTGCAGGTAGACTTCTTTGGATCTTAGCTACTTCAGAGGTTAATCAATAGGGAAATCCGCATTTTTTTGATAAGTAATACATGAATACTCTTCTTGATTTTTCTGGAAATAGATTCACTAGAACTATTCCAACAGGTCTAGGAAATTTGCAACATTATATAGGCTCAACTTTGAGTTCAATACACTTGGATAGGGGTGTACAAAATCGAACCAAAAATCGAATCAAACCATAAATCGAGTCAAACTGGAAAACAAATCCGACTAGTGGTTCGGTTTGACTTGGTTTGGTATTGAAAAAAAAACCCCGACTATATTTGGGTTGGTTTGGTTTTAACTAAAAAAAACACAATTCGAGACCAAACCAATCCGACATTATATATGTAATTTTAAAATTTTATTTTATACATAAAAATATTTACTTTGATATAATTTTAAAATATTTCTTATACTATTTCATAGTTTTTATCTTTTAATATATTATTTCAAGTTTAAAACATAGAATTCAGAATAGTCCAATAAAGATTATAGTTCATAGATGTTGATAATTATAATAAAACTTAAATTAAAATCAAATTAATACTAATGCAAAAAGAAAATCAATTCAACACTAAGAATGACAATAATATTGAATATTTGTTCTTTAGTTTTATTGGTTTAGACAATTAAAATACATAATCTAATTTTAATTTTCCTTCAATATTTAGTAATGTAACTAATACTCATTAAACTTATTTTAGCATGATTTAGTTTTTTAAATTATGATCATTTTCATTATGACTTTGTAATATTTATTTTATATGATGATTTCATTATTATTTTTTATTGAATATTTTAGTGTCATCGGTACTCATCTCATATTTTGTGTTATTTTTTAAGAAACACCTTAGATAATTGTATTTTGGTTGGACTAAATAAATATTTGAAGCACAAGTTAATTATATGTTTGTATACAAACTTTACCGAAAAAATCCAAAAATCTGAAAAAAATCTAAGGTTTATTAGTTTGGTTTGATTTATAAATTTAAAAATTCGACACAATGGTTTGATTTGGTATTTGAAAAACCCAAAAAAATCCGAATTTTATTAGTTTGGTTTATAAATTTAAATTTTTTACACAAATGGTTTGGTTTGATATTTAAAAAACCCGAACCAACCCGATCATGTACACCCCTATACTCGGAGATAATGATTCTTGATTTCCTAATTGAATTTTTGAGTTTGCTAGACAATTCCTTTGGAGTAGAACTTCCGATTTCAACTGCAAACTTTTTTCTTTTTTGATAACCATGGTGTTCGGGCCAACTTTGGCGCTACCAATTCCACGGGATACCCGTCACCTCCCACCAACAACAGGTGTCAGGTAACTCTGTCCACTAAGGCTTTGATAGATGGAAAGAATGGCCTAGTGTTTTTTGTCTCCGTTGAGCAACTACAAACTTTTCAGAGGAACTTAATGTACTTGATCTAGGTTTTAATATGATACATGGCACTGTTCTTGCTGGACTGGGGAACCTTGAAAATTTTACAAGATTATCACTCGATAATAACAACTTCAGGGGTAACGTTAACGAGTCTATAAGCAAGCTACAACGCCTACAAGGACTGCAGTTAGATGGAAATAAGATTTCAGGGAAGATCACGTACGTCCTGTTTTAGTAACTTGACAATGCTGACAACTTTATACATGCAGAACAATAGACTGGAAGGAAACATACCTGCAGATCTTGAATGTGTACCGGTCTAGTAGTTGTGCTAAACCTTACTGGAAAAAATCTTGTTGGCAACATACCAAAAGTAGTTGCAGGTATATCTTCTCTTTCAATTTCTTTACAATTGACGCGTAACTTGTTGAGTGGTTCTTTCCCATTAGAAGTTGGAAGGTTGACAAATCTCACATTAACAAATTATCAGATTAGAGCACTTGGGTATCAGCAATAACTAATGGGTGGAAGAATTCCACAATTCTTTTCAAATGCAAGTGCAGTTTCAGTTTCAAGGAATCATAAACTATGTAGAGGTCAGCCATCTTTGATTTACCTGCATGCAGTAAACATAGAAATCCCTCACCAAACGAAAAGATCGATTCAGGAGCAATAGTAGCAATAACAGTTCCCCTTCTAGTTTTGCTATTATGTTAATTTGCTGAGGATAACCTGGTTGGTAGAGGAACTTTGGTTCGGTACACTAAGGGGAATATCTCTATAGCAGTCAAAGTACTAAGCCTACAACAGAGAGGTTATTCACGGAGATGTAAAACCAAGCAACATTCTCCTTGATGAAGATATGACGGTCCATCTTGGTGACTTTGGATTGGCAAAGATTCTCACTAAATCAACAAATACTACCTGGAGTAATCAAAGTTTTGATGCACTAAAAGGTTACATAGGATATATCCCAGTATTCCACCAGGTACTTATAATATATATTCATATAATCCAAATATCATCTTTTCCCCGTATATTCATCTTTCTGACCCCTGAACCATATAACTTTACATACTAAACAGCATAAGAGCTGCCATATTCACCTTAAAATCTTATTGACATGACCTGTGTGACCTAACAGTTTGTTCTTATCTTGTAGAGTACGGATCGGGAGGTTGGAAAAGCTTGGAGATGTTTATAGCTACGGTATCATGTTGCTGGAAGTGTTGACAGACACAAGACCAATTGATGTGATCTTCAAAGGTCTAAATATTCACAATTATAGTGCAATGCCCTTTGCCTAAACATGTCATGGCACATGAATTACATAAGGAAAAAGAACCAGAAGAAAAGGAAATACTACCAAATGAGGCTAATATATCCCAGCTAAACGAAAGCAATACAATAGAGGAATGCCTAGTCTCAATCTTGAAAGTTGGTCTTTTATGTTCTAAACTCATCACCAAGGGATCGGATGCCCTTAAGTGTAGCTTTGAACAAAGTTCATGACATGGAGGACTTGTTTCTCCGGCATGAGAGGAAAGACAACAGTGTCAAATAGACCACCACGAGGAGACGATAAGATCTTTTGGAAATAGAAGGCATATTACTAATTGATTATTTGGTCTCCTCCAGATCTGACCAAAGGGAGGATTTACCATCAATCGTGAAAGACAAAGTGACTCACCATCCGTGTGCAACCCCTTTGGAAATCTTACCTGAATGATATTTCTTTCCTGTATTTCAAATATTTCGTACAGTGCCCAAAAGATTGATAGGCTAGGAACAAATATTGTTCTCAACCTTTCTTTTATTCCCTCAGTCGTCCATGATGGCTAGATAAGCTGATCACAGTTTTGGATTCGTGTACCAAACCAGCATATTGTACTAGAAATTTTTGACAATTACTAAGACAGCTTGTATTGTCTTGTATCGAGAGAAAAACCAATCCTCGTAAGGAAGTAAAAGCAACATCTCCAGCATACCAAGAATGATTTGCAAATTACAATAAGCAAACAGTCAGAAGCCGTTAATGTTATTACATAAGTATCATTTAGAAAGGAAATGTGCTCTCATGGCACACAAAGTACATTTTTTTCCTTTCAGAGATTATAGATAGAAAAAAGAACAGTCATTTTTGTTTTGGAATCATCTATAAGATATTATTAAGTATTAACATCAAACAAACTGAAACAAATAAGAAAACTAAGCAAAACGCTAATTGACAGATAAAGTAACAAATTATACCACTATGAAAGCACTTGTGTTCTCCAGTCATTGCATTCGCATTTCACAATGGCGTTTTCCAACGTAACTGACGAATCTGAAAGCAAAACAATAACCAGGTTACTCGTCTCTTGCTACTGCAGAGAAGATTTAGGCAACTTAAAATGCACAAACCCAAATGTACTTTATCACCAGTAAGAGTTTGTACACACACCCTAACCACTTGCCTCCACTTTGTTATTTAAGAAGTTCATTTGCTCATGTTTCCCCTATACATGGAATTCATCATTTAGGCTACGGTGCTTAAAAGGAACGACATCACCATAAATACAAAAGGGGAAAAGGAAAAGAATATACACTTAAAATATAAAATAACTAGGAGCATGAGGTGCAAGTCATGTGCCTATATCACCTTTCATGAATTTGCAACAATTATGTTCTACTCAGGCAAGAAAATGAACTGTTCTCCGCTTGTTACAGTAAATTGAGAATCTCATTTCTAATTACATTAGAGAAAGCCTCGAAATTTTATACGAGAGTAGTGAGAATCTCATTTATTGGCTGCTTTATCTCATCCTGATTAGCACTAACATGATAGAGAAAGGAAGATAAATAGACTACATTGACGAGAAGGAACACAAATAGTAACTAATGACGCACCTATAGCTTTGACGAGATGCACAATAACCTCAGCTCAGCTTGCAAAGTACCCCTGGAATGAAATCATCACACATGAGAACCCTGTTTATGGAGAAACAAGTCAATTTAATCATTTACTACTATTTCAGGGTATTTTGCCTTTTGAGAATGGTAAAGTACTACTATTTCAGGGTATTAATGCCTTTAGAAGCTTATATTTTATCAAGACAAATATCAAAACTTAGAGGAGCAGGAAAACTTTCAGAAAAATAATGTACTCCCTCCGTTACTTTTACTAGTCACGTTTCGCTTCACGAGAGTCAATTTGACTTATCTTCAGAGCTAAACTGAATTAGATAAATTTAATATTTAAAATTTAGATATTCTAAAACTATAGGAAACATTACCTTTTTTCTGATATAAAACTATAGGAAACATTTCCTTTTTTCTGATATAGAACTATAGGAAACATTTTCTACGTACTGCTTAGAACTATATTTCCTTGAGCCAAGGATCTATCCAAAACAACCACTCTACCACCAAGGTAGGGGTACGGTCTGCATACACTGTACTCTCCCAATCCCCATTTTGTCGGATTACAGGTATGTTGTCATTGAAATTATATGAAACATACTATAAGTTGCACTCCTTCACATATTAATATGATGAAAAAATACTCTCGAGAAGCGAGACGAGACAAGTAAAAGTGAACGGGGGAAGTACTTCAGAATCACTTATTCTCTCCTTTTTCTTAGAATATGCTTGCAGTGGACACAACATTGAACAGTAGAAACTGGGGGGCGGGGGGATTTGAAAGACTGAAACAGTAGTGTAGTAGCAGGGTAGAATATGGATTTAAGATGTGCACTGACTATTAAAACCTAGGATCCATGCAGATTGAATTCAAAAGCGCTAGTGAAGACTCTGCTGCACATTAGTTCTCTTAGAGATCATTTGGTTAGGAACAAGTTATCCAAGATTAATTATCCTGGGATTAGCTATCTTGGGATAAGTTGTCCCACCATATATATGGGATAACTTATCCCATCACTATGGTATAAATGGTGGGATAACTTATCCCAAACTTGGAAACCAAACAAGACACCAAATTTTATCCCTGGAATATTTTTTTTATCCCAGGACTATTTATTTTTATCCCTCACACCAAACGACCCCTTAGTTTTCAGTACATCCTATTATACACAAGCATTAATATAAAAGTGAGGACAACATTATAAGTTATAACCGAGAAGTTAGAGTCCGAAGAAGAGTCTTTATGTATTGCAAATCAATGTTCCACAGCTCCACCTCTCTTTGAACATACTCTCCATGATTGGTCACATAATGTTCTAATATTCTTTTTGACAATGTCATAATATTCTGATATTTTATATGGTTATTTTACCAAAGTTATATTTTTCTTTCATTGGAGTCCAATAGAAAGAAACAGAAGAGGAAAAAAATTAAGAATCGCTACCCTTTGGCAACATGCACTTGATCTAAGACATTAGTTGTAGAAGCAGGTAAATGAAGCATACACATAACAAAATCTTATCTCCAAACTACTGATTACTCACACAGTATGAGGGTCATCTTCAAACCAAATGGGAAAAAGATTAGCTATGTTACATGGATTTGTTTAATGGGAACGTCTCGCGTACTGATCTGCACAAGTATCCATTATGGACAACACCGATTTGCTAATTTTCAGTGTACTTTTAAGAATATGCATGAAGTACTGACACCCTTACTACCCACTGACATGAAAACATCAAAGGCAAATGAATGATCCGCATAACATAAAAAAGAAGTGCATCTGCTAGACTGTTATGCAGCAGAATAAGTGATTAACCACATCGTTGCCACCCATGCATTTTAGTTACACCTTGAGTAAAATTTTGGGGGTAGAACCTCCACCCTCACCATTTCTAACCTCAGTGGAGAAGGGGTTGAAAGATTATTGACTAAAAGACTGACGGACTGAAGTCTAACTTATATTTCTAGACTTTAACGTTCTGCTCTTTTGTCCTGTGGTAATTGATTGACCAAAATCATAAGCTTTACTGAACTCGTTTCTTTTCTGAACTCTACCATACCGTATAAGTGGATCTCCATACGAAATTGCAAGCCATCAGTACTATGCTGCTGGCTAATGAAATTTCACAGAGTGCAGAAGTCTAAGGTCTCAAAACTCTCAAGTTCTTTGGTTCATTTTTCAAGGATAACATTTAATGTGTATCTAATCTCCTCCCCCTTACATTGGCAATTGTTGAATTCTTCTTGTTACCTATTATTGAATTTTCTTCCTATAATGGGTAACTGTACTGTCATTTGCTTAAAAGTTAAAACGATAAATAATCCACGCTTGAAGGAACAATGGATGGAGAGCATTTAGACAACAGAAAATATAGAAGTTTTCAGCAGAAAAAGGTCAGCATTTCATCAATCACAAGATACATCCAGATCACAACAAAGTAACCCGACAATATCAAGAAAGTTACAACAGCAAAAAATTGCAGAAATTATTCCATTCAAAATTATAAAGCAGAAATTGATGTCACCTTCTCTACGTTTTCCTCTACCCCTTCTAATTTTTCTCCAGGAATATAAAGCACGCTTGTATCAGAATCTGATTGAATAACTGTTGATGAAGCATGAACTGTAGAATGGGTAGATCAAGTAGTGGATTGTGTGACAAGCATTTTAAAGCCCACTTCTAAAATTCTGCTATTTAATTTGTTCTTATAAAATGCCATGAGATAATTTAAATACTGTCTATAGCATGTATGTTTTCTCAGAAAAGTTACGAAATGTGATGTTCCAAATTTTCAATAAAAATTAAAGCTTGACCCAACAAAAGGGGTAGTACTTTTATAACTTTATGTAGAATCTTATTAATTGTAAATTCTACGTCCATCTTAAAACAAAAGTGAGAAGTCCTCCTCTCAGGATCTATAAATGGTAGTCCTTGATAAAAATACTTCATGGAGTACATCAAAAGGAAATAATTGGAATAGAATAAGTCTCCACCAAGGGATTTAAGAGAGTACATCAAGAAAAGATGAACACACCTATAAAAATGAATGTAATAAAATGAATAGTAGTATTATTTGGAACAGAATGAGTCTGCACCAAGGGATTTATCTTGTGAATGAAAGCATATGCTGCAGGGAAAGAACCCTCGTCATTCTAACTGAGATCACAAGCCTGCAAAACGAATGAGAAAATACACTTAAGACTTGAACAATTAATGTCATCAATATTCTGTTTAAAAAGTCTGTCCCACTACCTTGAAGATTGACATAAATTCTCCAAGTGTTCCCTTACTCTCCAAAATCTGCAACCTTTAAAGAGAAAACATCATCAGTGGTCAAAAAGATCAAGAAAGTCATGCGAGCTTCAGGCGGGGGGGGGGGGGGGGGGGGTG
>JAJOOR010015027.1:0-26236 GCA_036250505.1 Solanum acaule
GGACAGGTGCAGGTGACTCAAATGGGCCAAAGGCCCAAAACGAAAATGGGCCCAAATACTGGTCCAGGCGAACAGAAACCAGATTTGGGTCCAACCTTCTTTCCCTCTTTACTTTACTGTGTTTGTTTGGCTTGCTAGTATTCGTTGTTAATCTTAGGGTCGAAAAGTTCAAATCCCTGGAAGACACCTATTTTGACTTAATAATTTAACTAAATCAGTCATTGCTTAACAAGACTTAAAAGAACAATTTTTTGCAAAATTAGCTAACTTAGATAATATTTAAGTACTTCCCTTTTCCCCTTTAAAATAGTTCTAACTATAAAACAACTCAAATTTTGCAATTTAAACTAAGTTAAATTATTTTAGCCAAATAATTAATTATCGAATAACCGCATTAGCGGATATTCTAGGTGCCTTAAAAATCTTCCTAGAATATTAATAAGAACCCCGAACCCCTTGTAAAGTTTTCATTAGATTTTCTGTTTTAGTTTTTTGAAAACAACAGTTTTCTTGATTTTTCTAAAAAATTAAGTGGCGACTCTTAAACCAGTCCAAATATATATTTTTAAATAAAACATATTTAATTCTAACAGTAATGCTATTATGGTATTGTTTTGTTTGATAATTACTTGATCTGATTTACTTGCATGTTGGTGATCAGACAATCCTTGCGGATCTGGTTGGATGCTCGTTGTAAATTTTAGTGCTTTAGTGTATGTTGGATCTTGGCATAGATCATTCATGAAAAGAGTTTTTCTTCTAGTCTTTGTATTGTCTTTTTTAATTCGTTAACTTCGGTAGTTATTGTTTCTACCTGCCTTGTAATTTTTGTAACTAATTTGATAGTTCTTATTTCTAATTCTTTAGGCTTTTCTGTTATGGTTTTTATTAGTTTTTCTATTTCAACTTTTGTAGGTATCTTTTCTATATTAAACTTATTATTCAAATATTGAATTTTTCTATCTAGTTCTAATTCTTGTGATTTTAAGATATCAAAGTTCTGTTCCAACTTTTCTAGTATCTTTTTGTGTTTACTTTGAGTTGTTTCTATTATCTCTAGTAATCTTACTATGTTTTTATCTTGTTCCCGTGTTTTTCACTAAAGTTTATTATGAGATCTATTATAGTATTATATTGCTTATCTTCGGAGTGTAAAAGACGTTCTCTTGGCTAAAGTTGCACCTTATTACCGTATTTTTTTTTAATATTCTATATTTCTTTTCAGGGTAGATTCTTAGGTCTAAGTATTCTAGTTGTTTTAATGGATCTATGGTTACTACTTTATCCTAGCAGAATATCTATTTCACTAATACACTTATTTTGGACGTCTATGCGATTATTAGCGTATTGAATATCACTGTCTATGCTATGTAACTCCCACTTTAGTGCACTTAACAATTCTGGATTGACTAGTGTTGGTCTATTTGACGAGTATAGACCCCCGTGATTACAAAGTTTGTCTGCTAAGTCTCTAATTTCTAGTACTTTTAAATATAGACTTAATGCCTTTTTTAGTTTCAGCAACTCTGATTTTATCTGTATTTCTCTATATAAGTATCAATATCTTAATCTTAATTGGTTAGCTAGCAAATGGATGTTTTTTCATATATTATGTCTTGATTTTAACTGTGTAATGAATTTATATTCTAATCTAGATATTATATCAATTAAATGATTTAATCTTATATGTTTTTCTTGGTCTAGATTACTTTGTAGTCTCTGACTACTTTGTAGTCTCTTATATTCTAGATATAAGCTTTCTATTTATTTTTTTTAGTTTTTAAATGTATCTGAGTATTGCGCAAATGTCTTCTCATTCAATGGTAATTTTTCAAAAACTTCTCGCTCTGATACCAAAATATACCAAATACAAAAACAAAAACAAAATACAGTTTGAATAACAAATACTTGTGGCGATCCTACTCAGTACTCCCTCTTGCATAATCTAGAGCTTCAGTAAAATCGTTGAAACCTTTGAAAAGAGGACTTTTAACCCTGTTTATGGAGTCTAGGACTTCTATCCAAGTTTGAAAAATGTCATTAGTTTTACCATGTATTAAAACATAATATTTAAATTTGTTCTCTCTACTTTTGTCGGTAAAATACTGACATATTGCATTTAATGAAGCTATGAAATATTTACTATCTTTCTTATTATATGTCATCCATAAGTTGTCTACTAAACACTTCTGAGGTCTATCTAACACACATTCTGGCAATTCTCTAAATGATAAATTTGACTTTGGGTAACATATTAAATTATGTTTACTGAAATACATACGTTCCATCATTTCTACTGATGTTGTCTGAGGTCTAAACTGAATGTTACCTAATAGAGTCTGAGCGTATGTGTCTGATGCTGAGGCTACTCCTTTGCCTTTGTCTATTGGGGCTGGCCCGGTTGGTCTCATGCTGAAAACAAATATATAGTTAGGCCATTTTTATATTTAATCTACTTAACTGGTCTGCTAGACTGTTATCTTTTCCTTTTATATATTTGAATATACATTTGGATAGATAGATATGGTGTCCATAAAATTTAGCCATCGTCGCTTGCTACTAGCTTTTTGGTTTATTTTTTGATGAAATTTAACTATAGCTTCGCAGTCAGTTCTTACTAATATTTCGTTTTTATTTAAAACATATAACTTAAAGCTATTTAAGCCATATATTATTGCTAAAACTTCTGCATCTATACTACTCATATTTCCTTTCTCTTTATATTTTCCACTTTGATAGGCACAAAGCTTTTCTTCTGTCTTATCACTATATTTATTAGGTCTGACTTTTAATACAACTCCCCATCCTTGGAAACTTCCATCTGTCTCAATTATTAAATAATCTGTTTCTAATGGTATACTTAATTCTGGAATATTTTTAACTTTTTCTTTAATTTTTTGTATTAGCTTTATATCTTTTGTGTTAAAATGTTTTTGCCATTTACTTCCTGCTTTTGAATATAATGGTTCGACTAATTTTCCTAAGTCTTTAATAAAGTTTCTAGCATAATTTACCAATCCTAAAATTTTTTGCAAGTCTTTTGTATTATCCAATTTATCAGGCATGTCTAAAACTTTTGTTGCTGTATGTGGTTGTAATTTAACTTTTCCGTCTCCTAATGTTACTCCTAAAAAATTTATATGGCTCTTACATAATTTCATTTTCTTTTTACTTACTATTATTTCATTTTGCACAAATAATCTAAATATTGTCTGTAGATGTCCTTAGATGATCTTTGATATCTTTACTAAATACTAAAATGTCATCTACGTATACTAAAACAAACCTTTTATAGTCTCCGAATATAGTATCCATTATATATAATCGGGTTAGTTTGGATTTTTCATCTATCAAACCAAATTATTTGGGTCAAATTTTAAATTATAAATTAAACTGATAAAATTTGGATTTTTTTTGAATTTTTCAACCTCAGGTTTTTTCGATTTGGTTCAGGCTTTTCAAATACCAAAACCAAATTATTTGTGTCGAATTTTTAAATTTTTAAATCAAGCCAAACTAATAAATCTTGGATTTTTTCGGGTAAAATATTCATACAAACATATAATTAAATTGTGCTCCAAATATTTTTTTAATCCAACCAAAATACAACTATCTAAGGTGTTTCTTAAAAAAATAACACAAAATATGAGATGAATGATGGCACTAAAATATTCAATAAAAAATTAATAATATAATCTTATAAAATAAATATTGCAAATGGATAAGTCAATGAAAATGATCATAATTAAAAGTCCTAAATTGTCACGACCCAGACTATCGTGATTGGCACCCACATAAACCCTCCGGTGGGAGAACCATTACTACAACCCAAACAAACAAAATTTATGAAAACTAAGGCAATTAAAGATACAGAAGTAGGTTTAAATGACTATAAAAATGGAGTCCCCATAAACTCCAAGGTTTTAAGAAACAACTAACCAAACTAATGCGGAAGAACAACCCCTAGAACCTGAAAGTCAATGTACCAAAACTCTACTAACGACAAGTCTAAGAACAAGGGGTACAACCCCGAAACTAACAACACCTTAAACAAATAGTCTGAGTCCGAAAAGAGTGGACTTAAACAAGAAAGATCCATGACAGCCTGAAGAACTGGCTCACCCTTGAATCCGATCACGCTCAACAGTCACCTAGCTGAGGTCTATCAATAGCCGCCTGAAGATACCATGTACTCAACAAAGAACAAGCAAGTGCAGTATCAGTACACAACCACAGTATACTGGTAGGATCACGCAGATATCCCAATAAGTGTAACATACATTAGTCAATACAACAATATAATCACATGCACATATCGAACATATACAATATCATCAACATATACGAATAATGAACAACTTCAAAATTCTCACATATCATAGTTATATCAATTTAGAGCAACATACCGTCTTCCAATATCAATCGTCATTAGATATGAACGAACTCATCACAAGTAGATACACAACACAATTCAATGGTCCTTTCGCGAAATTCAATTTAATAGTCCTCTCATGAAACCCACACCAAACAGTTAGCATACCAGAACGTGATACCCGATCCAATGATTATGTCGGAACGTGGCAATCGATCCCGTAATTATGCCGGAATGTGTCAACCGATCCAAGTTAGTTATGTCGGAACGTGGCAACCGATCCAAGTTAGTTATGCCGAAACGTGGCAATCGATCCATTCAACACACCACAATCACAATCACAAGTATATCCTCAAGATCATACATTTAAGTCATGATTTCATGGTAACCATCATTCATCTATCTCATTTACAACAAGTGTGATCAATAATGCAACATTCATATACATACATGTATCATAATGAAGCAAGAACAAACATATATCACGCCAACATGAAATCACAACTATCGCCTACCTCGAAACAAGCTTGAAACCCTAAGAAACTTGATCCTTCCCTTTTTGGATTCGTTCTGCTTGTTCTTGATCTACAAACAATCAATATAATACGGGAATTAATAAACAATCATTAATTACCCGGATTACTAACAATTCTATGAACCCTAGATCAAATCCATGATCCCAATTAACCAAATTAGGGTTGTTTCCACCATATAATCTATAACAATGCCCTCCCCCATTAATATTCACTCATTCTATTATGTTCTATGGATCGAAAAATAGATTTGGGGAGTGAAAAACTTACCTTTAGCCTCAAGAATGGTGAAAAACAAGTAGGATTCGCCTGGGGTTCGTTCCTTAGCGCTAAAAGTTGAAAAGTGCATAATGAGGTCGTTTAGGGGTTTATTAACGACTTTAATTCACGTCGAGCCTGTCACAGCGGCCGTCACCCTGCTGTAGTGGCCCTGCCAAAGCGGCGCCAATGTGGGTTACGCGAGACAGAGCTAATTCAAGAATTCCAAAATTCCCATTTCACAACACACCTCTAACCAATGACGCTCAGAAAATACTCCTTAGGCTAAGATCGATTCCGGGAGTTCTACTCACCCAAATTCAATTCCGTAAAGTCGTGTGGATTCCTTCACGAGTTATCTATCCCCTCATGAAATCAAAAACACAAATACTTCACCCGATTGTTACCAAATTTCCCTACACCTCAAAGACTTTGATTTCGTCCAAATCTAGACTAGGCTAGGAAATCTCAAGTTACTACGAAAACGTTTTTTGTCCCCAATCCTTTCTCCATTGGCTTTTTTCTAACGACGGAATCAAGTCATTACATAAATCATGTTAAATCAACTCTGATAAGTATTAGTTACATGATTAAACATTAAATGAAAAACTAAAATTAGGTTATGTATTTTAAATGTCTAAATCAATGTAAAACTAAAGAACAAATATTCAACATTATTGTCACTCTTAGTGTTGAATTAATTTATTTTGTTAGCATTACTATTGATTTGATTTTGAATTGAGCTTTATTAGAATTACTAATATCTATGTTCTATAATCTTTATTGGACCATTCAAAATAATAAGTCTCAAAAAAACTTGAAAAAATATGTTAAAAGATTAAAAAAAATTATGAAAATATATAAGTAATATTTAGAAATTACATCAAAGTAAATGCATTTATGTGTAAAATAATTTTTTTAAATTATATATATAATATCGGGTTGGTTTGATCTCGAATTGACTTTTTTTAGTTAAAACAAAACCAAACCAACCCAAGTATAATCGGGGTTTTTTTTTTCCAATACAAAATCAAGTCAAACCAAATCATTAGTCAGAATTTTTTTTTATTTGACTCAACTTGCGGTTTGACTTGGTTTTCAGTTTGATTTTGTACACCCTTAATAATAACTTTGTTATAATTAGAGGCGGATCTCTCTCTCTCTCTATATATATATATATATATTAAAGCCACTCTATTTGAAAGTGTCACGCGTAATTCATAAATGAGATAGTGATGCCACACTTTGTTTAAAGGGTTAATACTTATTGTTTTATAATGTATCATATTGTATTGTATTACGTTGTATTGCATTGTATTATATTGTTTTAATGAATTTAAGGTTTGGAATGATTATATCGTTCTCTGTCATTACATAATACTATACATCAATAATTTGAATGAAAAAACTACGAGAAAAGTAGGATACGAGATAAAAAACTATTATGAAAAAGGCAGGCTGACAAGAAATTAAATAAGATTATTAAATAATGAGTAAAGAGAAAATGAAAAGAAAAGATTAAGGTAATGACACGATCATACCAAATTGATTGTTACGGAAAATGACTTTTCATCGTTACCTAATGATTGATTTAAATGATAAAGTAAAATTTAAGTAACAAGCAAAACAAACATAATTCAACAAAAGTGTTTGTATGTATATATAATATAATGTACATATATTATATGAATATTAAGTAACTGTATGTATGATGTATAACTATGTATCATAAATGTGTTTATATAATCATAAAAATTGTTATACAATATTTATACATTGCACGTAGTTCATCTTCCTCACAAGTTAATTTTCTTTTTCAATCCCGAGTAGCTCAAATTTTTTCTAAACAATCCCAAATTTTAGGTATGAGCCCCTCTCAATGTTTCGATTCTTTTAACATATTGTTCACTCAAAATAGTTCATATTTGTGGCAAGTCAAATCTTAAAATTTGAGTTTCAAAGTTCTTCAACAAAAGATTTTAATGAGCATCCAACACAAATTTCTTCTAAACAATCTCAAAATTTAGATACAAGCTCATATTAATTGTTTCGATTCTTTTGTTATATTGTCACTCAAGAGCTTTACATAAGCAAGTCAAATTTTAAAATTTGGGAATTGGAAATGCTAGAATAAATCAATTGTGAAAGTTTAATGATTCTGCCAATTACTGCTTCTACTGAAATTAATTAGAGAAACGAGTTTGCTTGTTCCTATGGAGCATGCAACCCAACATAAAACATTATGATTTTTTATATCTAATGTTAATGATCCCACTCAATTATTACACATAAAAGACGTCTTAAATATTTTCATCTTCATAAAGTCTATTTTTAAAACCTTTTTCAGATGTACGGTTATTAATAACCTTTTTATAACCGATTTTTTCAATTAATAATTTATATATTATTGATGTTAGGTAAATTTTGTGAATTCTAATTTTGAAAGTTCTTTCCGAAAATACAATTAAGTTACAAGCAATATATAAATTTGGAAAATAGTAATAAAGTTTTTTTTTTTTTTTAAATCTTATTGGTGTATATCAATAAAAATATTTATATTTTACTTATACCATTTTCGATTTGTGATTTGGGTTATTTATGGTAGTAGTAGAGGTATATGTGAGCCACTTTTATAAAGATGATTATATTAGCTCTAAATCACAAAGTTGAAGGGTATATATCTTGCCCTTTTTCCTACTTTTAATTATAAAATTAGTTCAAACTATCAATATCTAAATAACATTATGTCAAAAAAAAAAAAAATTGTTATCAAGACATGTTTGTTTAGCTGATCTTCACCTTGTGATTTGTATTTTTTTTTACCACTAAATGAAATATATAAAAAATAAAAATCATATGCTTCAAATGGTTCAAATTAATTTTAATTTTTTTTATAAAACAAATTAACATTATTTTTTTCCCTATAAAATACTTATTTTTAAAAATTGATTTATAAATCTACTATTACTGCAAGCATTGAAAGCTGAAAATAAGTAAACATGAGTCATGAATGTTGAAGCTCATAATTCAGATAATAATCAAAATGCACGTAGACTGCAATAACACAATAAAGTGGGCCGAATGGTCCTTTTGTGTAATATATGAGTATAATACATGATATAATAAAATTATGTTAGGTAAAGAATTTTGATTCAATGAATGTTTTGTCTAGATTTTCCCTTAATATTTATCCGTTTTAAAATATAATTCACACTCATAATTTATGAGATTGAAGTTGAAAATTATTGAAATCTTCGCATTAAAGTTAGGAACTAAACCCTACCTAACTTCAATCTTCGCATTAAAGTTAAAATTTAAAGGGGCAATACATAAATAGTAAATTGACACTCAAAATATCATGTAACCACACTAATTTTAATTACAAACGGTAGCCATTTTTTTTATATATTTGTTAAAAAGAAAAAGATCCAGACCTAGCTCATTCGTTTCGTTTATCATTGTTGCCCAATATAATTTCACCATCCAAACAATTTCACCTTCTCAAAAAAATAAAAATACAACAATCTCATTTCAGCGCACATGATGCTTTTCTAGATATGAAAAAAATAAATCATTGTGAGATTTTTTTTAAAATGATTTATAACTTTTTCAGAAAGCAAGAGTATGTTTGTAAGAAAGAATATAAACAAAATGTTTAATTTAAGATATTTATACGATACTAAACATATATTATAAAAAAGAAAGAATAAGAAGATATAGCTTGTAGATATTATGTATAAAATTGTAATATATATAAAATTATTATTCTTTATGCCTTGTACGAAATGACCCCTCAGGGTTTGAGACAAACATGTGATATTAAATTCTTCACGTGAATTAAATTGGACAACTTGTGTGAAGTAGGGTTAATATGTTGAGCGAGTGGCATCACGGTGTAGTTTCCCATTTTTTAAAGTCTAAAATTTGAACTTTAGACATAAAGGTATGAAATTAGACTCAGTCACTTCTATCTTCCTCTCCATCTCGTTCACCTTTTTCCCTATCTCACTCGCATGTGTCCCTAGTTTAATGTATCTGGTAGCAAAAATGTGTGTATTAAGGTGTATCTTGCTCGATATATGGTAGAAAACTCTTAAATAGTTATAAAATACGTAATTATTTAAAAGTACATATAAAATTAGAATATATAATATGAATGTATATATGATAAAATAGTTTTCCTTAATTTAAGCTATTTTCAAACTGAAAAGGAACACATTACACTCAATTATCGTGGATGAGTTAAATGAGGTGCCATAAGTGAAATGAAATGAGACACTAGGTAAGTGATATGAAATGGATGAATAAATTAATTTTCAAAATGGAATAAATTAAGTTAAGGCACCATGAATGAATAAATAAGAGCAACTTACAAAAATGACTATATTTATAGGGTTATTGAAGTTCAATAGCTATAAGTATGTTATTTATAAAAAAATAACTACAATTTATATCTATTTCTAGTTGTATTTCTTTATATGTTTTTATTTTTCTATTAATACACTAATACAGTTTTAATTACAATAAACTAAATAAGGAACATGTATTAATTGTGTAGCATATGAATACTTTGAATTCAAATTGGTATATCTATTTATAAGACTTAGGGTATTAATATATCAAGAATACACGTATTTATAAAAACGTAATGTATTAATATATCAAACAAGGTAAAGTATGACAATTAATATATGAACACGACAATTTGAAAAATGAATACATTGTTGTATATATATAAATACATTGTTGTATATATATAAATACATTGTTGTTAAACAAAGATGGATACATTGGACAACATAGAAACAAGAAAAATGGAAAATAATAGAATGTGTAGGCATCAAAGTGTGTAAGTATTCGCTTGTATAAAATTTGATAAATACAACAACGTCAATCTCTTTTTGGTCAAGTTTTTTCTGTAATACTTGAGGTTTGGTGTTAACTCATGTATTTGTTTATAAAAATATAGTATTAATGTATTCAATTATACTTGTATTGCCTAATCAATCTTTTAAATTTGATAGATTACTTGTGTATCCAGATATACTTGTATGTACAAATCACCATTTCAACTTGTGTTAATATTACAATACAAGTATCTATATATATATATATAAGTATTCTACTATATACAAATTTGACAATCACACAAACCTTAATCTGTTTTTGCTCATGTTCTTCCTTTACTACTTTTTTTTGTATAACTATAACCATTGTAATGGAGAAAACAAAACAATTTTTCAATCAAACCCCTATAAAAATAGATGAAAATGTAGATGGATACAAATATAATCTTCATAAAAAAGAGAGAAAAAATCAATTAAAAGATACTTGATGAATTCAAATCGCAATCACACAAACCTCAATTTCTTTTTGCTCATGTTCTTCCTTTACTACTTTTTTTTTTATAACTATAACCATTGCAATGGAGAAAACAAAATAATTCTTCAATCGAACCCCTATAAAAATAGATGAAAATATAGATGGATACAAATATAATCTTCATAAAAAGAGAAAGAAAAAAATTCAAAGATACTTGATGAATTCAAATCACAAAAATTGCTCCTAGAATCATCAAAAAGATCATAAATTGGAAGGAATATGGTAGGAAAATTTGAGAATATGTGATATAGTAATATTGATGAAAGAGAAAGTATATATTAATGAGGATAAAAAATGAAAAACTAATCACATAAAATGTGCCTAGACATAATTAATTATCCTTGTAATAATAATTTTCCTATTTAATAATTAATAACTTTCCTGATTATTTGTATGTAATTAACTTTGCTATTTATTGTGTAGTTATATCCATATAGCATAAAAAAAACAAACTATAGCTATTTATTTTAAATATATATTCATGTTTACCATATTCTGTAGTTTTTCCAGCATGTGTGAAATGAACAAATTTTCTAATTTCACGCCTACAAGTAAAATAAATTACGTTAAGATATCATGAGTAAACTGAATAAATTATAAATTTGAAATTGCAAAAAATTAAACTTTAAATAAAAATATCTAAAATTTAATTGCACAAGCCATATACTAAAATTAAGATATTTTATTACCTAACTAAAAATTCATTCGTCTGAAATTTGTAACTTCGGTCTTATTTTTTAAAAAAAATTGGCTAAACTTTCAAAATATTTACAAACTTTGGCTATGCCATAAATAGCGTTCCTAAATTGGGTTATTTTGTGCACTTGTCTTGTTTGAACCTCACTAATACAGCCCAAGCCCAAGCCCAAGCCCATCAACCTCTTTGAGTTCTTCAAAATTTTTTTTTTTACATTCTCTGTGCAGAAGCCGAACGAACACTATAAACTCACAGGGCATTTTCTGGGTTTTTTCGTCTGTAGTAAAATGGGAAGAACCGAAGAACTCTTAGAGGAACTTGTCAATGTTGAAGTGGAGCTTCAAGATGTTCAAGGTTAGCTTAGTATACAGTTTCTGAATGTTGAAATATTTGTTTCCAATATCATTGATTGAAAAGTTAATTTGTTGTTAAATTCTATCAGGGAGCTTAAATTCCTGATATTTCTGGTTGTTTATAGTCATAGTAAGGAAGTTGTTGATGGGGGGATTTTCTTGAATTGTAATGCGGGTTGTATTATTCAACAACTCTAACATAATTAAATGAAGTCCTGATTTTTGTATTTATTTGCTGCTTGTAGTAGTGACTTATTGGCTTATGATAGTACTTTGGAATTATCAAGTGTAAATAAAGTATTTTTTTAATTACTATGGTGTCTGGGCTAGCTTGCATGCACCTCGACTAATTTCACGTGATACTATCACCTCCCGTTAGCAACAAGTAATAGGTAACTCTGTCCTGGGCTAGCTTGCATGCACCTCGACTAATTCCAAGTGATACTGCCACCTCGCATCAGCAACAAGTAGTGGGTAGCGCTGTCCACCGAGGCGATGACAGATGAGAAGAAATCACCTAATGTTTTGTTGTCTTTTTTATTTTTGGATAAAGGATGTTGGCCATATGTCTTGATAGTTATACAACTCTCATCACACAGGCAAGAGTGGCATATTTAGCCAACCGACCCCTTTTTGTTTTTTGGTCTTTGTTGAGATTTGAAGATACTGCCACCGCCCATCAACAACAAGTGCGAGGTAATTTGTCCTCCAAGGCTAAAACAAATGAGAAGAAATCACCTAGTGTTTTTTTTGTCTTTGCTGGGATTTGAACTTGAGACCTAATGGTTCTCCCACTTCATTGATCACTAAGTCACACTTTTGGGTGCTTGTAAATAAAGCATTTTTATTATCCTATACAACATTTGTGGCTCTTTCTAGCGTCTTAAGTTAAGCCTTAGAGCAATTTACCACCTCAGATCGTAGAATAGGTTTTGGGCTCTATAGTGTCTATAGAAAGAAGAATAACTATGTATTTTGAGTTGTCAACTAGGTTGACAATGTATTGAGAAAATGGAGAAGAAAGAGAAAGAATGTTTCTACATGGGATGGTGGGATAATAATATGATCTTATCATTGTCAACAAAGTTGGGGAACATTTTGTTGAATCAAGGTACTTGTTGGCGACAATTAGAAAAGTTTGAGATTTGTTACTTTACTTTAGTTGTCCTAGTTTCGAACTTTCTAACAGATTCAATATGTTTGACTTGATCACCAAAGTCTTAACTTTTTTTTATTTACGGATAGGTCATTAGTGTAAAAGGTGTTCAATACACATTAGATATCATACATTAATTTATGAAAAATTATAGACAGGCGGAGAGAGAAAGTAACATTGTTGGCTTATTGTAATTGAGATACTTTTTCAGTATTTCGTTTTCAGGAATCTGACAATATTAGTTACTATGCTACCTAGGTAGTATTTGTTACAATCAAGCTAGAACAGAAGCTGGATGGGAATTTAATTTGTATTTCTATGAGTTTATTAATTTGGTTTGAGCTTATGATTCTTCTGTCGTTGTCAATACCCAACTTGATGCTATGGTATAAGAGCATGGTATTTTTTATGGATAGGTAAGAAGAGGATTTTATTGTTGTGTGCCAGTAAAAACTGGTGAAATTATATCCAAAAGAGGAACTTTACGAAGAGCGTAAGGAGCTAAAAATCATCACTCACGACCTCCAGCTCTAAAATGCAAGCGTAGCACACATTGCAGCAAAAGCTGGGAAGAAATTAGCATTTGTGTTTGAGATTAACAAAACACTATCCTTCTTGTCTTCAAAGATTCTCGTGTTTCATCTTTCCCAACTACCCACCAAACAAGAGAAGCGATGGTGTTCCATATTGTAAGAGAGGATTTACATAAGCCCCGGCAAATAGGAAACCAACTCGTGAATCTTGAAAGCACCATCTAATGCCTAATATATTGAAGAGAAAAATGCCATATTAGTCTACTGAAATTGGTACAAGAGTATGTTTCTGTCCAATCAAACACATCATAAAAACCTGCCTATTGGAAGCCGTGGAAGGGCAAGGTGTTATCCATTGGTCAAGGGTAATAATTTGTCGGTACAATGACTTGTTACGAACATAAGCTCCAAAACTTCCCCTTCCTCATTCACATCCAACCACCTACCTTTTTCCAGGAGATATTGTTATTTTCAGGCGGATACCATCATTAATAGTCTTTTCTTACCAAAATTTTTTGCACATTCTTTCTAGAGGTGATTTATCCATCCCATGGTAAAATTGATTTGTATAGATTTTTTTTGGTTCTATGTCTTTAATATCTTCTGTGTTGCATTTTCCCACTCTAAAGGATCCGCTAATCATTTGGGTTGAATCCTTAAATTTCAAGTTTAAAAAGTAGTTTATCGAAGGAATATATAAAGACGAATGACTTGCTAGAGATTGTGTTACGTAATCTCAAAGCCATCTCTGATGTTGGGTAGCTTCTACTATGTATATCGCTGTCTAGTAAGATGCTAGTCACTAAGTTCTGTTCTTCAGGTGAAAATGGGGAAGATAGTCAGCATAATTTTATGTATAACTTCTGGCTTATTCTCGATTGGTTCATCAAAGGATAAACACTTTTCCAGCTTTAGACAGGAATGCCAATTAATGAAGATGATTCACTCCTCTATGTTAGCCACTGCTTCATATGAGAAACTGCTCATGTGATCACTAGATTAGCAACATATGGCCTTTGCAGGGCGAATAATAACTCTAGACTTGTAAAAAAAAAAAACAAAGAAAAAGTGGTTGAACAATTCTTCTCTTCAAAAGATATGTATGTATACAGTTAAAAGATGGCCTTGAAAATGTTTATGCCAATGGGTAGAGCTGATGACAGGAGATTTCGAAATCATTATTTCCCTTATAAATGCATTAAAGATCATAAGTGTTCTTTCTTAATAACAGAGAAATCCCCAAGGGACAGCTGGCGCACAATTCAGAATTTGGAGGATAATGAGTTTGTCCCTTGATACACCCAAATTACACATTAAAAATGGTATAAGTGGTCGTTATTAAACATATAACTCAATTAGGTTGCAGTCGAATCCCACAGGGAATACGACGACGAACAATTTACTTTTTAAGTGTATAACCCGACTTACAGTCTAATATTTCTATAATAGTGGGCAAAAGGGTTAGAGTTTAAGACTATAATTTCAAGTTCATTTATTTATTGACTATTAATTAACACGCGATTAATCAGAGATTTTTTATAACAATTGGGTAAGGGACTAGGATTGGTGTTCCCTAATGAAGGTAATGGCAAGGAGTATGTGTTTTTGCTAATTTAATGATACAATCTCATTATTCAATGATGTCTAAATTACTTTCAAAGGTTTCTTTACTCATTCAATAGATTTCACACTTAGCTTCTCTCAAATCTAAAGTGTGTGAATACAAATAATTAATTTATTCCAAGTTAAATCTTTGCCATCTTAAGTTGCCATTCTCAAAAAATATATCTCCTATCTCTAGGTTGAATTTATTTAATTAGGGTTTAAAGCCTCAAATTCTTGCCATTTGCACTTTTCCAACTCCGAACTTACTTTATCAAGCAAAGCTAAAGATTATATGACACTATCTAATGTTTGCAACCATTTAACAAAAGTTGAAAGTAAATAGAAAACATTGATTTCATGAAATAAAAGTACTAATGCTCATACCCATTTACATAACCCGAAAAAGGTACCACAACCCTCTAAGATGCTTAGCTAGCAGTTAAAGATAAGGAAACTACAATAAAGACAGAAACATAGAGTTTTATAATCAATGATGACAAAAGGAGGATTTGTCTCTGTGAGAAATATAGGAGAAGAATATTATTGAATTGTTGTTGTTTACATTATTACAGAGAGACCCTATTTATAGACACTACAAATCTACAATAGACACCTGTTCCAACTAGGACACTGCAATACAATCCTTTTCTAAGTAGGACACTATATATTATTCCTATTACTATTGCTATTATTGTTTCTATTCTAAGTAGGATTGTATATACCTATTACTATTCTAATAGGATTGTATAAACCTATTTCTATTCTAACACTCCCCCTCAAGCTAGTGCATACAATTCATGTACCTAGCTTGTTACAAATGTAATTAACACGAGGACCAATGAGGGGCTTGGTGAGATATCTGCAAGTTGATCACTCGACTTCACAAAATTGACAATCAATCTCAATGTGTTTGGTCTTCTCATGAAATACTGAATTTGATAAATAATGCCGATAAAACACAGAGTGATAAAATTACATTATTGGAACTTCCCAAACCAAGCTTGCAAAGACTGTTTTAGACCATAGAGTGACTCACATAATCAACATACAAGGCTACTAAACTCCCCCTGAGCAATAAAGTGCTCAAAATCTAGTATAAAGTATATGGATCATGTTGGAATCAATAGATGAGTCGATATTAAACAAGTCACCGAAAAACTAGCTGAAACATGCTAATATGCCGGAGTATTAGATTTGATGGCTAAAAGTGGTCATAATCTAAGAAATAAAATTATATGGGTAGGGTTGGAATGATGGCACAACCCTACGCAAATCATATTTGAGGAGTCACCGGAAAGACGAATGGAACTATGCAAATCAAATCTGAGGAGTCACTGAAAAGACAGATGATGCTATGCAACTTAGATATGAGAAATTAGTTCGGAAAAATCAACGGTACTACACAAATTAAATATGAAAAGTAGTCCGAAGAGATGCACGGTGCTACGCAAATCAGATATGCAAAAAAAGGTAGTCATCGGATTGATGGCACGGTGCTACACAAATTAAATATGAAAAGTAGTCATCGAAATGATGGCACAGTGCTACACAAATTAGATATAAGAAAGTAGTCACCGGAATGATGGCATAGTGCTACACAAATTAGATATGAGAAAATAGTCACCGAAAAGATACACGGCGACCCAACTTTTGCTAACATAATCATTGGACGGACGAGCGGCATATATGGATAATAGCAGCCCGCTGGCAGCGGAAGCTCTTTGATTGTTTACCAAGATCGTAAAGGCTCTGATACCATGTTAAATTAGGTCTTAGGCCTAACTCACACCCCAAAAGCTAGCTCAAAGGGATGAGGATTGCCCAAGCCTTATATGGACTCCACCTATCTCATTAACCACCGATGTGGGACTTTTGTCATTCTTTAACACCCCACCTCACGCCCAGTGCTTAGCATTTGGTGCATGGGCAATTTTGATTCTGGGGGACCCAACATCGGGTGAGATGGGTCCTGCTCTGATACCATGTGAGAAATATAGGAGAAGATATTATTGAATTGTTGTTGTTTACATTATTAAAGAGAGACCCTATTTATAGACACTACAATAGAAACATTTTCCAACTAAGACACTACAATACAATCATTTTCTAAGTAGGACACTATATATTATTCCTATTACTATTGTTATTATTGTTTCTATTCTAAGTAGGATTGTATATACCTATTACTATTCTAATAGGATTGTATAAACCTATTCCTATTCTAACAGTCTCAAAGGTTTAACAACCTCGAAGAACACTATTCAATGGTGTGGGGACTAAAAAGCTGAACCAGAACGCATCATAAAACAAAGGGGGATGACGAGGTATAAATTTGATTTGCTCAGTCAACTATGACAAAGAGGTCCGCAATGAGGGAGAAAGAATCGTGAAGGGTGGGAAACTCAAAGCACTGTTTGAATGAAAGTGAAAATCATAAATTGGAATGTGCGGGGGCTTAAGGACAATGAAAAAAGAGACACCATTATAGTGTTGGTCAAGAAGTGGAAGCTAGATGTTTAATATCTACAAGAAAGCAACACAAATTTGGGGATCTAGTGTCACCCCCCGAGCCTACACCCTGGGCGGGACTGGCACTCGAGGACCATTGCTGGCCCCAAGCGAACCCTTGGCTTGACTTAACTCTTAGCGGAAGACTTAATCATAATAAAAGCACTTTAAAAAGTAACTATCACTCAAATGATAACTTAGAATGTTTTAGAAATAAATATTCAACTAGCCAAAGTGGCAACTCAAGTCTTAACATAAACGAAAGGAAATGAAAAGACTCATGAACTAATAATGTCCAACTATCCATGAAGCCTCTAATACTATGAGGAATGTCGGGACAAGACCCCCGATCATCCTAAAACTGAAATGACAAACAATGATAAAAGGGATCCTTCGGAAGCAAGGAGGCTCACCAACACTTTGAAGCTTAACTGGTTCAACGAAGCACTGGGTGCTGATCCTGGTTACCTGTATCTGCATCATAAAAGATGCAGGCCAAATGGCGTCAATACATGGAATGTACGAGCATGTGAAGCGGAATCTAAACAAGACATAAGCTTGAACTGGAACTGAAAGAAACACTTACCTCGTCTCGACTTAACTCATCTCAATATAAAGCAGAAATAAAGATGCAATATAAAGAAAAACTTTAAAACATGTAAATAACAACTCAGTGTATTGAAAGACACAATAATAACTTAGTTTTGTATATGAATATACAAGTAACTCTGTGGGAGATTCTCTATCTGACAACCATCACTATGAGCTATGTGATGATACAACGTCTCGCCCACGCTGCTAGAACTATCATATACTTTGTCGAGGTATAGAACTCCTCAACTAAGTGGATCCACTAAGCTATGTTTAAAAAGCAATAAGGAATCATCTAAAAAGTATGACCCTCTCTACCCACGTTGGCTACATGGTTTATGGAGACATTGAGTAATTTGAACTCGTCCCCATATCGGTGCTCAATACTACTCCCAAAATGTAACTAGCTCATATGTTTAAAAACATGACTTTCTCTGTGGTTTGAGATTATTACTCAAAAAATCTATCTCTTAAAAGAGATGGTACTCAGAACTGCTCATGAAAACTCTTCTAGAAATCAATGTTTCCTCTCATCTTAAATGTGCTCTTGGGAAATACCTAGTTCCCATATATCATTTTAAAGGAAATGAATGCGACTCTACTCTTCCTTAAACTCAACTGCTCAAGTCATTTAAACAAGTTTAAAAGACTTGTAAAAGACTTCTTAAAATGACTCGAAGAACTCTCAACACTTGACTCTTAACTCTACCTTGAATTTGAATTATGAATTCAAGGTTATGATTTGTGATAGGAAAGATATCATGATGATTAAATGAGTTTTAGATGGTTAATAATGTGAAAAGGTTGAAAAACACTGTCTGGGGAGCAAGTTCGCGACGCGGAGATGAATTATAATATTTGGTCACGAAATAATTTTTGAAACAGTAGAGTCCGCGTTCTCTCCGCGACGCGGAGAGGAATGTTTCATTTCTGAGTAACAGGTCCGCGACGCATGGTGTCCAACATGGATTACTGGGTTTTGGAAGTGTTATTCTATATGACTTTAGTCAATGTGATTTATATCACTTTGATAGCATGTTATTCTGGACAATAAATCCTCATACATCTGTCATTTTTATTAACAAAGAGTTTCAGAACCTTGTTACAACTAATCTTAAAATGATTTTGTGTTGATTTTTACTTGCCTTTTTCATTGTGTTGTTTTTTTTGTCTTTGTGATCGAGTTCTGTCCTTGGATGTTTGATCTCTCAATTCTTCTGCAATGTACTTTATTCGTCCATCTGAAAGGATGGTCTTCAATGTCTTCTTATCCAGACCAAATAAAATATCTGCTAGACCGACAAGAGAAATTGCATGAGAGACAATTTAAACTTAAAGCTCTGGTGGAAAGTTGTGAATCATCTAGTGGCCCGGGTTCCGATAATGCTTCTGTTCCAGTAGATGATTGGTCCAGGCAGTTTGAGTGGGATTCTCAAGCTGATGACATTAGGTTTAATATTTTTGGCATATCAAAATATCGTGCAAACCAGTGAGAGGATGGTCCATCCTGTCTACATTTACTTTTTACTACATTTACTTTTTACTGGTCGTCTTATGTTACAAGGTTTTGCATGCTTACAATATTTTTGTGATTCATCTTGTAAGAGTAAGTGCTAGTTGGTAACATGAAGCAAGGGGTTTGAGTATGACCTAGATCCGTTCATTTCTAAAAGGAATTCTAATATAGGTGAACCTTTCGAAAAAGGATTTCGATATAAGAGGTGATCATTCAATTGACAATGTGGGAGGGGGTTGTGGAGTATTTAATTTTTGGTGATGGTCACTGCAAGCTCCTAAAATAGGTTCCACTTGTGTGCTATCCGTTCTACTCATAGTGATGCTCTCTCTCTATCTTTATGTGTTGTAGTGTGCAATTTTGAGGATTGGAAGCGAAATATCCTATCCCCTCTTTAAACTTCTTCTTTAAAAACCAAATTATGAAAATACTCTTTGCAATCAAGATGTGGCCTAGCAGTTTATGAAGTGGAGAATTACGTTTCAGGTTCAAATTCCACGGAGGCAAAAACTTTAGGTGATTTTTTGCATCTTCCCAAACTTTGGTGGACAAAATTAACGGGGAACTATGCTAGTGGGAGGTAGTACGTAATGTGTAATATTTGAGGTGTGCGCAAGCTTAACCCAAACACCACCACCATAAAAATATTTAAAAAGGTAAATGGGAAAATATACCACTCAACTTTGCGATTTAGAGCGGTTATATCTCTCGTTAAAAAAGTGGTGCATACATACCCTCATCGTCTAACAAATGGCGCATATCTACCCTTTCTTTAACAAACATATATTTACTGAATTGAAAAAAATTCTAAGACTAGTACTGTAAAGCAAAAAATGTCACTAGGCTTTAAAAAATTGCCTCACCCATTTTCTTTACCCCTCCAGACCCGACGCATTAAAAAAAATCCAATCCCTCTTTTATTCCGATCCAACCCAAACCCATTTTCTGACTGAGTAGAAGAGGGATTGAGTTTTTTTTTTGTTTGGGTCGGTGTCTAGTTCGGATCGTGAGGGGTGAAGTAATTTTTTAAAGTCATGTGACATTTTTTGAATTTAAAACTAGTTTTAATGTTTTTTTAATTCAGTTGGTATACGTCTGTTAACAACGATAAAGGTAAATATGTATCATTTGTTAGACGACATGGATATATATGCACCACTTTTTTAATGTGGGTATATCCGCTCTAAATAACAAAATTGAGGGGTATATTTGTCCCTTTTCCCAATAAGAAATAAAGAAAATATTCTTTGCCTATGGTTGTTGTCTCCTCTCTCTTTGTCACTTATCTCACCTTGTTTTTCCTCTTTGGCATAAGATCTATCTTGCCAGACCTCATTTGAATAGATCCATCTTCCTAGATTGTTTAATAACTTCATTTTTTGTGTATGCTTGGAGCACCCAGATGATTCTTAATTTTATAAGTGATAAGATGAACATTGTAGAAACTAGAAAGCTATCTCTTTTTGAGGTTCTTTGTTTATCCATAAAAGCCAATAAACTCATCCTCTTCATTTCACATGATTTAATTACTGGTCATCTTCGAGGTAACCTTTATGCTCTGACTTCTTTGGGCTGTTTGGCATCAGCTGCATTTCATTTAGCTAATCTTGTAAAGGAGCAACAATAGTCTTTCCAGAATTTGTCATGACCCAAATCCCATTTAGCCGTGACGGCACCTAATCCAACCCTTCAGGTGAACCAATCTTGAAATAACCACAATACTAGGACATCATAACATAATACAATCTAACAGGATAGTATAAATGAGATAACACTAAATCGAATACAATGTGGAGTGATCGATACAACCTCAAAGAACTGGTGTCACAAGTTCTTCTGAATATGAGAAGTGCATCATCTGTTTGGAATACAACAAGATGAATGACTCTAAACTACGAAGAACTAGCAGGCAACTCATCACCGGAACGCTGGCATGATCTCCAATGCTCTCCCACGAACACCGTAACAGTTTAACTCATGCATACTCTGTAGATATCATCGACTGACCCCAACAAAGTAGTGGAGGGTTGGTTTCAAAAACCTATTGTATTAACCTGTGCAGATAATATAATCTCAACAGATAAAGAAGAGTATCAATACAAGGTAAGTCAATCTAAACAACATAGCAATTTATACACCAGTACAACATATAAAATGATATCCATATATGAGTAAATAAATCAAATACATATGATACTGACTCTCCCAATTGTCTCATAACCAGTGCTCTCAGCACGACTGTGAGCACACTGCTTGGGGTGCCCAGGAGTAGTGACCCTAGGGGGACAATTCCATGTCCACAAATTGCATGGAAAAATCATGTACTAAGAACCAGCACGGACAACTAACATGTGAAACTGATTACTGACACAGACAACTCATGTGCCATAGCATAACCAACACAGACAACTCATGTGAGAACTGATGCATGAGATGAACAACTCACGTGCCAAATTCATATCAAGATTCGAAATCAGGTATGCAGTCACAAAGCATATAAATATGACATAACTGTCAGCTAAACATGTAGTCTAACATGCACATTGTTAGGAAATGTGAATCTAGCATGGAAAACGATGCCTATAACATTATCACTAGCATGAAAATATGCTCAAGTAATCAGGCAACAATCAAGAATCATGAAAAATAGATATAACAAATACATCTTTGGTTTCGTGTTCAAGTGACAATCCAAGGTTAGATTCATGAAATAATCATAGATTCAACTTATAATAACTTACCCCAAGCTTATATATGAAACCATAGGTTCAACCTCTCAAAGCCGAGCTCCAAGAGTTGGCAAATGAAATAAAAATCTCTAAAACCCGGCTTAAATAGTGTAATGAAGTTTGATGTATTAAAAACTGCTCTACAGTCTCCAGTATAATGACCATAACTTTTTGTAGAGAGGTTGAAATGACAAACGGTTTGAATTGAACCACTGAAAACTAGACTCAAAGGGATACAATTCCATTCAAACATCATCTCCAAATTTCTTATAGATTGGGTGCTGTTCTCTTGTGAAATCAGGTCAAATCAGTTTCAGCACTTCCAATCTTCTCCAAATTTGCTCCAAACGCGTGAAACTCACCCAAGTTCCTTGGGTTCCCCTCCAAACCATCCCAACAAGTCCAATAACCCTATATGGACTTTTCAAAGGTTCAAAAACATGTACGGAAATGTCACAACCCTAAATCAAGGTCCAAATCAAACTTTTGAACTTTTAAAATCCTAAACTTTTCAACTTTCACGAAATAGTGTCAAGTTGCACCGGAGCCCCTCAGGACCTAATTCGAATATACATACAAGTCCAAAATCATCATGCAAACTTATTGTAACCTTCGAGCCACGAGTCTAAGTTCATTTACCCATATTGTTGACTTTGGTCAACTCTATGCACTTTATGCTTTTAGTTTGAGTTCAAGTCCAAAGCGCTCCTGAACTTCTTGCTACCCGTGCCCCCATACTTGCAAGTCATAAATAACCAAATGAACCTACGAGAAGTAGAACTCAAAACGATCAGTTGGGTTGTTACAAAATAGCATTTAGAACCTATTGCCAAGGCATTTAGGGTGGTTCTAGTCATACTTCCCTTGGAGGCTCTAGGAATATGTCAATGGATAATAAAGGCAAACAGATCATAGATGCAACTTTGATAGCAAATGAGTGTATGGTGGATACTAGAACAATGGAAGAAGTACCCGAGCTACTTTGTAAGCTTGTTAATGAAAATGCCTATGATTATGTAAATTGCCACTTTCTACCCAAGGTGTTAAGAGACATGGGGTTTCAAAGTAAATATATTGGATGGACTCTTTTTCGCCATTAGTACTGTTAGATTCTCTATTGTTAATTTTATGAATGGTTTTTCTGAAGGATTTTTTTCATCCCAAAGGAGAATGTTACGATGGGATCCTTTGTCACCACCCCTATTAAGTATTGCTATGGACGGTTTTAACAGTATGGTAAGGATGGCAAATCAACATGGATGGCTGAGGAGCATCTAGTGACATAGTAGAGGTAGCAATTTAGAGATTTCCCATTTGCTTTACGCTGGCGATATTTTGATTTTTTGTGAGGCTAAGATTTACCAGCTATGACATTTAAGAGTACTATTAACCCTTTTTGAAGTTGGTCTGGTCTACATGTAAATTAGAGAAAGAGGTTGTTATATCTGGTTAATGAAATTCAAGTATTGGTAGGGATTCTGGAATGTGAAGTTAGTTCTCGTCCAACGAATTATTTGGGTTTCCTTTATTTGCTTAAAATAAATTCAGGAGATTAGGCTAGGGATTAGAGACGCAAGAAAAAATTGGTTAGGTGGAAAAGAAGACTTGACTCATTGAGGAGAAATTTCATATGGCAGGGAAAAGAATAAAGATGCTTTCACGTAGTCAAATGGATTACTCTTATTGCTAACAAGGAAGAGGAAAAACTGCGTTTAGAAATTTGAGGTAGCATACTAAGATTTTGCTCATGGAGTGGGAGATAATATCTCAGATAGTTACTCAACTATGAACTTTTCTCGAAGAAAGTCACTCAACTTTGGTTTTTAACCAAAAGTCACTCAACTATGGACTTTTCTCTTAGAAAGTTACTCAACTCTAGACTTTTCTCTCATAAAGTTACTCAACTTTGGTTTTTAATCCAGAGTCACTCAATTATGAGCTTTTCTCTTAGAAAGCCACTCAACTTTGATTTTTTAATCCAAACATCACTCAATTATGTAAGTTTTATTTACAAAGCTCCTCAATCTATTTTATTGATTTTTTCATTAAAATTTGTTGATATGAAATTTTTTATTTAAAACCTAAATTTCAAGAAATAAGAAGATATTTATTTAAGGAATTGTAGTTGGACAATCATTGCCATGGGAACTGTATTAACTGAATTTGAGGTGACTTATAACTTATCATTTGACCTTTTAACAAAAAAATAAACCAAAAAGAGATCCAGTGTCTAGTGTTATACCGAAAATAATATTCTATTTCTTTCAATCTTGTGAAAGGAAAATGAGAAAATAGATTTTTTTTTATGACTAGGGAAACCCACAACCGCTACCCTTTGGGTGCGCACAGGGTAAATCATCCGCTCCTATACAATAACTCACAAACCACACAGGAGAGGTAACCCACACCAGGCAAGCTCAGTTCGACGAGCTCGACCTAGAAAACAAACCCTTTGCTTTTGCTGGCGAAGGGTTTCGAACTTTAGACCTCCAACATGGAAGTTCCAAGCACAGACCACTGGGCCACCCCCGAAGGGTGAAAATGAGAAAATAGAAAAAAAATTTATTTCTTAAAATTTTGGCTTTAAATAAAAATTTCATGTCAATAAATTTTGATGAAACAATTAATTATATATATTGAGTGACTTTTTCTTGAGAAAGTTAACTCGTATTATAAACATAGAAGTACACCAATACTGAACTCTTGTAGTACTTACATCAAAAGTATAGAGGGTTTGTCAAAAAAAATCTAAACACCTATCTCCCTCATAAACTATCTAAGAATAGGGTGATGTCCCCTGGATCCTTAGGTATAGTATTTATACTCCAAAAGTATAAGGTCACTGAACAGTTCATTTTAATGCTTTGGAAAGGGATGCTCTTGTTCTCAAAACATCTCTGAGTGACTTTGTAAGAAAAACTTTCATAGTTGAGTGATTTTTGGGTTAAAATCAAAGTTGAGTGCCCATTTGAGAGAAAAATCCATAGTTGAGTGACTTTTGGGTTAAATTCTAACGTTGAGTGACTTTTGGGTTAAAATCAAAGTAGAGTGACTTTCTGAGAGAAGTTCATAGTTGAGTGACCATCGGAGATATTATGAAAAGAAGACTTGACTCATTGAGGAGAAATTTCATATGGCAGGAATTAAAGATGCTTTTTTTACGTAGTCTCAAATGGAACACTCTTATGGCTAACACAGAAGAGGGAAAACTGGGTTTAGAAATTTGAAGCAGCATACTAGGATTTTACTCATGAAGTGGTTGTGGAGGTTGAAATGTTGAGTGTGGTAGAATTTTCAAATATTTCCGTGGTTTATTGATAGACAAAATACTTCATGTTGGGGTATTATTGAAATCGAAAGTGCACATAAGTAAAGATTTACATTAAATCGTCTTCGGCTGAATTATTAAAATATAGTTGTGATTTTCCATTAGAGATTTGCTGATGTCAGTAATCTATTTGTAGATAATAAACACAATAATGAGTGGAAGGGATGTTTTAGTAATTATGGCTGCTGGTGGGGGAAAGAGTCTTTGCTACCAACTTCCAGCAGTTCTGTGGGATGGCGTGGCTCTTGTTGTCAGTCCTTTGCTTTCTCTTATTCAAGATCAGGTATCCAAGTGCCCAGTCCATCTTCCTCTTGTATGTAACAACTGCTGACAAATGTTATTGCCTCAGGTCATGGGGTTGGCAGCTTTAGGCATCCCAGCTTTCATGTTAACCTCAACAACTACCAAGGAGAATGAGAAGTTCATATACAAGGCTTTGGAGAAGGGCGGGGATGAGCTTAAAATATTGTATGTTACACCTGAAAAGATATCAAAGAGCAAGAGATTTATGTCAAAACTTGAAAAGTGTCACCATGCTGGTCGTCTTTCTCTAATTTCAATTGATGTAAGTCTACAGTTTTGTGTTTTCCCACTTGCAGTATGCTATAGTTAAATCTTTGAGGATCTCTCTTCTTTTTCGTCCTCTCATCCGTCTTTGAGGGGCTAACAGCCTAT
>JAJOOR010015028.1:0-14666 GCA_036250505.1 Solanum acaule
ATAAAAGTTTTAAATTCTTAGTGATTTTTATGATCTATGCGATGAATGAATGCTAAGGCTTGTATAAGACCTCCGAGAGGTCGAATATGCATGTAACGACTAGGGGGTGCTCTCGGGTCGTTACATCACTTCCAAACAACGAAGCAAAAAGCGTTGTCCAATTTCTAAAATGCTACATCTTCGCAAGATTTGGCACTCCGAGAGCAATCATTAGCGATGGGGGGTCCCACTTTTGCATAGGTGGTTTTCAATGGTACTGAGCAAATATGGGGTGAAACACAAAGTAGCAACCCCATATCATCCCCAAATAAGTGGCAAGTCGAAGTGTCAAATCGGGAAATCAAAAGCATCTTGGCAAAGACAGTAAATGTCAACAGAACTGACAGGTCTAGGAAACTCGATGATGCACTGTGGGCATATCAGACCGCTTACAAAACACCTATCAGGATGTCTCCATATCAGTTGGTTTATGGTAATGCTTGTCATTTGCCTGTCGAGTTAGAACACAAAGCATTGTGGGCATTGCAAGCTTAAAATTTGGACTGGTAAAAAACTTCAAGAGAGAGGGTAGAGCAGTTGAACGAACTGGATGAATTTAGACTCAGATCTTATGAAAGTTTAGCCATCTACAAAGAGAAGATGAAGAAGTGGCATGACGCTCGGATACTCAAGCGGGACTTCAAGGTAGGAGATTGGGTTTTGTTATACGACTCTCGACTTAGACTCTTTCCCGGAAAGCTCAAATCCAAATGGTCTGGACCTTTTAAAGTAACACGAGTGTTCACCAATGGTGCCATAGAAGTTGAAGATCAGGATGAACCTCTATTTAAAGTGAACGGTCAACGTCTGAAATTATACTTTGGGGATTGTCAAGAGATTTCTCTGGTTGAAGTAGTGTATTTGGAAGACGCCTGAAGGCGTTGCTGCATCGTGCCGCTACGTTAACTAAGGTGCTGTTTGGGACGCAACCAAAACCCAGTTATTTCTTTCTTTTACTTTAATAAAATAATGATGTATTGATTGTGCAGACATAAGTGTGGAAAGTGAACGAAAAGTGCAGATTGGTGAACAACAGGTCCAATCAACGAATCGTCGAATGGTTCGGTGACTTCGAATTAGACTGCCATTAGACTCAAGACCATCTTGCATTGGAGTCTGTAAAACTCGGCGAGCATAGGAAATTATTGGCGAACCGCCGACTGTGTCGGTGATCCCAACAAAGATCGCCGTTTGGACTCTTACAAAATATGGAGATTCTATAAACTTTAGTGAGTCAAATGACCATTCGGTGTGTCACCAAATGGATCGGCGAGTGTGACTAATGTTGTTGAGTGGACGCGAACTGGATAGTTTATGAAGGCCACAGGTTTTAAGAGTCCAAATTCTTCACTTTCCCTCGCTTTTAAATTTCACAAACTCATATCAAGATATGGTGAAACCAAAAGCGGCCGAGAGAATTGTACCAGCCCAAGAGAAGACTGAAAGGATGTCGATGAAGGAGGTGGCCACTACATCCAAAGGCAAGGCTACTACACCGCCCATATCTGGTGGGAAGAAAGATAAGGGACATGGCAAGGAAGCCAGGGAAGTCTATGCATCTTTTGGTCGGATACCTATTTCAAAATTCCAAGAAACCATAAAGTACCTTCGTGGGCCCGGGAGTTCTATGCTGTTGTACATGCCTATTGGGAAAATTTGCAGGAGGTCACTCCTAACTGACCTAACAGGGTCAATGCATCAGAAAGAGCCCCGGTTCTTGATGCCAAAACCTTGAGCATAACCCCAAGTACTAAAGCCCAGACAGAAGGAGCGACCAATTAGCCAGGATCCCCTCTTCACCTCCCTCTCTGTCTTTCTTTAATTGCCATTTTGGATATGTTGTCATGTGCATCTAAGGACAAATGCTTTTTATTTGTGATGGGGTGAGGCCCACCTTTGTGTGCTATTTGATGTCTGTATTTTGTGTTTATATTTGGGTTGTTCTGTTTTAAATTGTGTTAATATTGCTTTTCTGTGGATGTTTGAGCTTATGGCTCCTTTTATTTTCAAATGCAAAATGATTTTGACCCTTCCAAATTATTTTGAATTTTTCGCACATTTCTGCCACCTCTCGTGTGTTGAATGTGACTGTTCTTTTACAAAAAATTGAGTCTCGGTTTTAATCAATACCGATGACTTGAATAGTGCTTACAATCGAACGAACATGAATGTACGGCTACGATGAGTCCAAATGAAGTTGCATAGATAATATGTGAACTCTTTGCATCTCGTTGTGATTGACAATTTATCACATCGATTCTCTTGTGATGACCGTTGCACACTAGCGAAAGTGTGGAGTCTTGTTTGACTTAAGTGTCGATGCCTTGTGTGATAAGCTTACCTGGAACCATGCATGAAAACACCTAGAATTTTCCCTGTTGGTTCGGTTGATTAAGTAAGACTTTCTCTTGATATGATCTTAGGCAACTTCAGAGAGTGTGAACCAATTTGATTTATACCTCTTTTGTGACCTACCTTGTGAGCATGTGATTCTCTCTTGAACACCCCTGACCCTTACCTTTCTTTGGAAGAAACTTGATGAAAACTAGACCTTTCTTAATCCATCACCCATAATCCTCATGAAGTTGTGGTTAATTCAATAGCCAACTTAGGCCAAAAGCCTAAGTTGGGGGTGTGGTGAAAAGATAGGGGCAAGTCAAGAAGTGCAAGAAAAGTCTCCTCTTACCTATGGTTTTTGAGAAAAATGGAACACCTCCATATATATATATAAAAAAAAAAGAGAGAGAAAAGAGAAAAGAAAAAGAAAAATAATGAAAAAGAAAGTGGTGGAATAAAGTGCAAAAGAAAAAGGGGTTTCCAACACACTATGGGAAAGTGAATTATAGGATGACTTATGAGCACTAAAGAAAATGATGAAGGAAAAGGGAAGGAAGTGTTGTGAGCACCACATTTCATGAGGATGAAAGTCACTGAGCCTAAAATGACCATACCTTTACACTCAGCCCCGTTACAAGCCTTGAAAAGACCTTTGTGATCTTGAGAAAGTCGAAACAAATGTTAATTGTAAAATACGGGTAAACCTATGGGTGAAAGCATGCATTGTATTCATCTTTGTGTGTGTGAGCATTGTATCTGATTCTTGAACTTCAAATTGATTATACCTTTGTGTGTGAAAGTGGAATCATCATTTGTGTGAGGGCATTCAAAGGCTTTTGTTGAGCTTGAACATGCATTTGAAGCAAGTATTGCGAGCTTGAGAATCTTTGGTAATGGTGTGTCACAACTTGAATCTTTAAGTACACAATTGATCCTTGCATAAGTAAATTGAGTCTTGTTGTGTGCATTCATGATTGAGTCTTGTGTAGCACTATTCGAGCCACCCTTTTTGAATGGCTAAACTTGAGTTTGCTTGAGGACAAGCAAAAGTTTAAGTTGGAGGTGTTGATGAGTCCATAAATTGGACTCATTTAGGGCAAAATTTTAATAGAAATTTTGTCCTCAAATGCTTATTTTATCTCCCTTAAGTTTTAGGTATTTGAAGTTTTAAGGAAAGCATGGACACTACGTCACAAAAAGGAACGAAAAAGCTGAAAAGAACGAAGAAATGAAGGCCTGCCGATCGCCGAAGGGTCTTACTTCGCCTTTTGTTCCAGTGTGCTGATCCCTGAAGAAAATGATCAAGTCGGCGGAAAAAGGGAGCAGTCAGTGCATCACCTAGAAGTTCCACAAAGCAGTACCATATTGCCCAATGACCCAGAGCACGACGATATTGAAGGCTGGTGCAAGACAACGATGAACTACACCAAAGGGCAAATCGCCAAGTTGATCGACGATTCCGACTAACGACGCCGAATGATCCGCTGCAGTAGAAATTTGTGAAAACTATAAATACTAGTTAGAGTTGTAGTTTTTAGGGTAAAAAAATCATTATTATAATTTTCACATAGAGAGGAACAATTAGTTTAATTTTCATATAGAATATTACTTTTTGATATTTTTGCTCTAAGTTTGAGAGGGTTTTGAAGACTTGAAGAAGAAGAGGGTTTCATCTTCAAGATTTGGAATCGGGTCCCGTGGATTCTTCATTCTTGGCCTGTAACAAGACTTAAATCTTCATACCCATTTGAATACAAGCTCATTTAGGTATAAATTTCTATCTCTTGATGTGTGGCTAAAAACCCCAATTCTTGGGGTGTGATTTAGTCAATATGGGTTAAGATAATTGTTGGGTCTTGCTTGCTGATAGTTTAATCGTAGTTTAAATGTGATTTCGTTTAGTGGTTGTGGATGAACTTAATGAGGTTGTAGTTGCAAATATAATCTCATTTATGTGTTTTCGGCTTGTTCGAGAGAGAGGTCGTAAAACTAAGACCACTAAATTGATGGCCAGTGTGAGTTGGTCAACATGAGGTTCAGCTCGAGAGAGTGAACACTAGTCCCATATCCATACACTTAGCTCGAGAGAGTGAGTGGGTTGAGGCGTAGGCTGGTCTTCATGTGGCTAATGGGTTTCCGAAAGGAACACATTTGAAACGGGGTAAGTTGCTCGAGAGAGAGCTTATTCCCTTTAAAGTCTCGCCTAGTCCCAATTATTCTATGAATCTTCTATTGAAAGCATATACCCAATAATCTAGATTAACCCGTATTCCCATCACATCCCAAGGATCCCCTCTCATTATTTAGAAACCCTTGTTTATTTTGCTGTTTTTACTTACTAGTGACAAAAACCCCCATTGTTAATTGACACTCTTATGTCCCCCCTTTAATTTTCAATGTTTTTACTCGGTAATGTATTTAGCTACGACTAGTTAGAACTAAATTTTATTTTTCTATAAATTCTCAAAACCACTCTCTTGGGACAATCCCAACCCTTGGTTGGGTTACTAAACTATTGTACGATCGTAGACACTTGCATTGGAAGTTGTGTCTTGATTACACAAACATCAATACCCCATAGATGTAACACGGCATACTCAACCCCAAAGGGTCTCATACAAGCCCCTTAGCATATCATAACATAAGATAATAGAAATGATGCGGAAATTTTAAAACTTTATCTATACAATCGAAGTCTTTTATAAAAGCAAGAGGAAGTCTAGACTTGTCTCAATTAGCCATCTAATATAATCTTTGAATCAAAATAGGGACACAACCCTTACAATATAGTCCAAAAATGAAATAACTAGAAAGGAATTGCAAATGACTAAGCCGTCCTCGAATCTTGGAACTCACCACAAGCTAGGAGAATAGTCTATCCAAGCTTGAACAAAAAGAAGATCGCCTTAAGAACCGAACCCTACACTTGTAGAAAATGTAAGAAAATATGGGTTAGTATAAAAATGCCTTAAGTATGATAGCCATGAATAAAAACCTTGAAAACATGCTAAAAAAGACATTTTGGTTGAAAACTATGCTATATGCCAATTTTGAACATCATCATAGAAATAGTTGGAAAACGTAACTCATAAACATAACTCATATATAGGTCATCATAGCATAAAGGATAACAACATAATCATAAGCATAACCTCCATCATAGACATATGTAAACATTAATCATCATGAGGCATAGTTCATATACATAGTCAATACTTAGATAATCATATCATAATAGAACCATCTCATAAGTAACCCTAAGTCATACTTGTGCAATGCATATATAAGATCCCATAATCCCATCTATACTAAGTACCACTTTTAGGCCACCATAATTATAATTACCATTCTTTGATCTCATTCATAGTTTAATACTCATAGATAAGGAAAGCAACTCATAGAAATAATCCACATTAAGCATACATCTTTTCATAAACCTTCATACCATAAGTGGAACACACCATAACCACTATCAAAGCCTACTTGTGCAATGCATGAATGAGATCCCATACTCCCACACACACTAAGTAGTGCTTCTTGAGGAGCCATAGTTCATAATCATTCATTGTGGGGGTAAGCCTTAACCGACATTGACCATGTGAGCTAAACATGGAATCCGGTGTTACCCACACCGAAAAGGGTCTCCTACTTGCCTAAGGTAGAACCATTAATTTAGCTTAGGTGGATCCACTAGATAATAACCTATGGGGGCACGTAGTTATGGGATAAGGAGAATTCTACTAGATACCTCGCCTAACTCACGTATGGGCTTCCATCTCAAGAGATTTCTTCTAGAAACCCCGCCTCAACTCACGTATGGGCTTCCATCTCATATCAATATCCACTCAGCACTAAGCATTATTCCCCACGGATTACTTATCATAACATTACTTGAGTTCATTTTTATGGAAGAATGTATCAACACTCAATCCAACATCATTCATAAGATAGCTCCTATATTCGATAGGTGAGAATAGCCTTTCAACCTAAGAATCCCCATATTGTGAGAAAACCTTTCACAACATGTCATCATTATTCATAGGTGTATAATTGAGAATAGCCTTTCAATAAATACAACAACATTATCTTAATCATAATCACTTACTCTCAAAGTGTTCATAAAGCATATACATAAATTTCATAATCATGCATAATTATCAAAATTTACCCTTCAAGGACCATAGATCATGATTCATCAACACATATAGAATTACTACATTAGACATCTATGATAACATAATTCAAATAAATCAATTACTACAAGCATAATTCTATCATATTCTACTTGCATCATTCAATACCCACACTTTAAGATCCAAATTGGAAAAATAGGGTAATTCATGGATTCTTGGGGAATTCAACTTAAAATAATATAAAATCATCAACATATCCATAAACAAACATAATTCAATTATTAAAAACGAATTTGAAAGGAATCCATGAGATTGAAGTCAAACCCTAGCTTTTGGGTTTTCTAGCTTTGAAATCGGGGGTTTTGGAGGGGCTCCATGGATGAAGAGCTACCATACCTTATTGAATAATTCTCACGAATTTGAGGAGAAAATCTCGATTCTTCAACCCTAGCTTCACCTTTCTTCTTCTTCCTCTTCCTTGGAGTTCTAGAGAGAATATTTAGGGAAAGTTGGTTATTGATTTGGGTTTTTGGATTTTATGAGGTGAATGGGTTGTTAAATGACTTAAAAAGGTTTATTAAAACTATTAAAAATGACCTCACTTAATACTAACTTAAAAAGAAATTACCTAAAAAACCCTAGCCTTAACCGCCCATTGGAGCAGTTCACAGGCCCCACCACGACCACCACCTACGGGGCATGGACTGACCCACGACCTGTACTGATGGGGCGTGGGTTGGGATCTGCAACTCCAAATGTTGGCCCTTGACCCACGAGACCAGACCACGGGGAGTGGACCCACCCACGGGGTGTGGGTCCTGCCGTAGGTCAAGGTCTTAAGCATATTTTTGGGCAAAAATGTTAGGGTCCTCCTCAAGGACCCTTGGTTGGTCCTTGGGGGATCGTACCTTGATGTTTTAACCCTAAACCCCTCACATTAAGTACGGGAAGCTAAATTCACGACTCTAACCCTTACGATGAGTTCTAGATAAGCCTACTAGTTTCCGGGGTGTTACATTATCTCTCCCTTGGGAACATTCGTCCTCGAATGACGATCTAGACACCTTACATAATTAATGACTTAAGACTTGAAGCCCATCATGCATGAAACATCACAATAATGCACAACTTAAAGGAGGAAACATCAACTCCATCTCAACATGATCAATGCAACATAAGGAAGAAGGAACTATATCTAACAACCATTATGCATGAAAACTTCAATCATTTCACATATTCATAGGAGGAACTACCTTCTCCAACTCGGAGCATGCTCAACTTAATAACATGAAGCAAATTATGCAATTACTCTCAAAAGCATAGTAAAGCATGTTTGACAATTCGTCTCATGAAGCATGTAGGCAACTCATACTAAATGCACAATAACATGAGGAACACATAAATCATGAAAACTCATTTTATCAGTAATCATGAACTTCTCAAGAACATGCATAACATAAGGAGATCATGAAAATTTTGTAAAACACACATGACTCCAAAACATAAACAAGCCAAGAGGAACTCTTTGTCTAAAGCTAGAATAGGAATAGAAGAAAGAGATGAGGATATAGGGACTCTCAACAATCTTGCTATCTAAGCACACCATCTCCCCCTTGGGAGGAAGCCCCTTACTAAAAACCTCAAGTACCACTTCTTTCAAGCAATCCCAAAACATAGCCAAAAACTCATAATAACCTTACTGGGTTCTAAAATCACTAGAGGCCTAACAATTACAACCAATCCTTTCCAAGGATAACATCAAGGTCTACGGAATCTAATCAAACATTTACATCTATAGGGAACTATCAACATACTGGTGCCATTAGGAGGAACTTGCTTACCGTCTCTTCTCATAGCCTTTGACTTTGGACAATCCTTCATTGTATGATCACAATTAAGGCAACCTCTTTGCCGACCAAACATCTACCCTCATGTTTCATTCAATTCTACTAAGGTCTGATCAAGAAAATTCTAAACCATTTCAACCCATATCCTCAGCTTTCGTAGAGTCTACCAACCAATCAAATCTGGGTATTTCCCAAACACCCTACACAAAATGACCATACTTACGATCAATCTTAAATGACAACTAAACCTTTGAAGTTGGTCAACACCTAAACATATCTCCCTCACCTTAGCTAGGTGGTACATGCTACCCTCAAAGTCATTTTAAAGACAAAATATAACCCAAGCTTAGGACATAGACTTTTCCCCCTTCCACTCATAGGATCATTTGGGAACTAACAATGTTGACTTTATGGGTTCTACAATCCCATAGGATCATAGCAATAATACTACTAATCCCTCGTAAGGATGACATATAAATCTAGCATATCAAATCCTATCTCTTCACATAGCCATCATTGGCATCCCAACCAACATTTTCTCCCTCGCTCCTTGTAGCATAATGTGATGACCATAAAATTAAATAGGATGAACTAGAGCTTCGCATGTGTTTTGGAAGTTGGTAACTTGTTAAAATGAAGAGTTTTGGCTTTTAAGGTTTAGTTTGAAGAGTTTTGAGGTTGAACGTCAAGGGACGACCATGACGTTCGGAGACTAGTTTTTGAGCTAATGTGTTTTAGTGGTGTAATGTTGCCCTAGTCTTGTTTGAAAGGGGTCTTAGGAATCAACATCAAGGCACGTGTTAGACTCTATGCTATGAGACCTACTCTAGGTTGGCTGAGGGTGCTAGACAAGGAACCAAGCCATAAGGGGCAAGCTTTGCCAAAAAGCCAAGGCTGTCCCAAGTTGGCTGCTCACTGCCCCAAAGACCACGGGCACCACCACGACTAGTGGTGCCCTAGAAAGTCCGTATACTTGGGCGTGAAGATAACTTGGTCTCAAGGGAGGCAAGGCAACTTTGCCTAGATGCTGCCTTAACTTCACGAGCTCCACCACGACTCGTGGAGTGCACCACGGATCGTGGGAGCCTCCGTGAAGATTCCTTGGGCCCTTGAGGGATTGACATGGTGGGGAGGCCCACTGGTCAAGGGACCACGGGCACCACCACGAGCTGTGGTGCCCTTCACGACCTGTCCAAGTAGGCGTGGTCCCTGACGGGGCTGCCTCATTTAGGGGCTTTTGGGTAATTTCTTTTAAATGTTTTAGAGTGTGGGGTTGATTTTAAAAGGTTTATATAATACATATAAATAGTTTTAAGTCTTAAAACCTTCCTTTAACTCATTATTCTCAAATATTCAATCAAAACCTCCAAAGTTCTTCTCTCTTAATATTTCTCTCTCAACTCAAGGAAGAAGAAGAAGTGGAACCTAGGGTTTTAGATTTCAAGATTTCTTCATCAAATTTTCATGGGATTCATCAAGTCTAAGGTATGGTGACCCTTGATCCTTGATTATTCTTCTTTTCAAGGAGTCCATTCAAAAGGGTTTCAAAAGTTTTCAAAGAACAAAAAACATAATTTCTATTCTAAGAATGGGTTCGTTGGTAAAATGTTTCCAAAAGCATTATATTGGTGAATTAAGGTATAATTGATGATTTTATATGAAATTTCTTCAGGAACCCATGGTTTCACTAAAACCCTAAATTTGACTTATGAAGTGGGTTTATTGTTTATGAACGAATGTTGATAGAATTGTGCTTAGATTGAATTGTAGTGTTGATTTCTATTGTTACATATACCTATCTATGGTGAATTGTGGGAGAATTGGGTAATGGTGGTTTTGGCTTGGATGAAGGCTAAGTTGACCTAATCTCAAGGTATTATTAGAATTGTTCTTGTATGGGTTGATCCACTTATGGTGGAGGCGCTTATATGTTGTATTGTATTGTGATTATGGCCATGAAGGCATTATATGGGGAATTGATGTATTATCATGTTATGATGTATTGAAGGTATAATGTTGTAACACCTCGAAAATTCTATGACTTAAGTTAGAGCCTCACCTTATGAATAATGACTTAAAAATAGTTAAAATGATGTTTATAAACCTAAACTAATGTAATTGACTTGGTTTGGAAGAGTAAAAGTCTAAACGTCAAGAAACGACCACGACGTTCAAAAACTGGAGAAGAATGTGTTCTAGTGTGTCCTTAGGTTTTGGGCAGGTTTGGGAGTGTCGTATGATGGTATAATCTGGTGAAAAGGTTTAAAATAGGTAAATATATGTTCCTAGGGTCAAAACATTTGAATACGACTCGCCGGGGCCACCCTAAGGGGACCCGAGGAGGACCCCAACCTTACCCAAGAAAGCTGCCAAGGCAGCTTGCAAATTGCACATGGAGGGAATAGGGGCGCGTCGCGCACTTGCTCCCCCAAGGAGCAAAAAGTCAGTTTGATACGCGGTCATGTCACGAACTCTACTGTCTCGAAATTTAATTCCAAATATCTTCAGGGAACAGCTCCGCGTTGCGGACTTGTTCCGTGACGAAAATGCAGAAATTCAGAAATCTATTTTTATTTCATTAAAGAGTCCATTTAAGTGAGGGGTATTTAGGGTACTTTAGGGGACGTGTATATAATGATTTTAAATTCAATTTACCTCACTTTTATCACTCAAAAACAAAACCCCAAAGATCTAAACCTAAAGTTCCTCCTTCTCTCTACTCTCTCTCTCTTCTCAAGAACTCCATTGAAGAAGATTGGAGCTTCAAGAAGAAGACCAATTCTCCAAGGTTTCAACTCGGAATTTTGTGGTTAATTCGTCAATAAGGTATGGTTGCTTATCACTCTTGGGATTCCTTTCCCCAAGAGGCCCCTTCAAGATGAATTTCTAAATCTCTAATTTCTAGGTTTCTATCCAAAAACGTGGGTCTTCTTTCTAAAGTGAAATTGATGTTATAAACTGACCTTGATTGATGTTATATGAACAATTATGGATCGATTTATGTTGTATTGGTGGTTTCTTGAAGAATTCCTCATGAATCCCCCTACTTTGTTTGGCTCCAAAGTGGAAGAAGATCCACAAGGGTTCATTGTTGAAGTGTTTAAGGTTCTAGAGGCTATGAGTGTGTCTTCTCAAGAAAAGGGGAGTTAGCCGCCTATCAACTCAAAGATGTGGCACAAGTGTGGTATGAACAATGGAAGGAGGGGAGACCTATTAGAGAGGGTCCGATAAGTTGGGCTACATTCAAGATGGCTTTTCTTGATAAGTTTTTCCCCTTGGAACTAAGGGAGAGGAAAATGCAAGAATTCATCAACCTTCGTCAAGGGGGTATGAGTGTGAAGGAGTATGGCCTCAAGTTCACTCAATTGTCCAAGCATGCTCCTACTTTGGTGTCGGACTCTAAAGCTACAATGAACAAATTTGTTTTGGGGGTATCTGATCTTGTGGTGAATGAATGTAGGTCGGCTATGCTAATCCCAAGCATGGATATTTCTCGTCTTATGGTTCATGCCGAACAAATTGAGGAGCAAAAGCTTAAGCAAGTTGGTAGAGAATTGAAGAGGTCAAGGGCCGATGATGGAAATTCTTCTAAGGTTAGGTTTGAAATCCAAGATAAGCCAAAGTTCAAAAAAAGGTTTTCCAACCAAGGTCCTCCTAACACTCCAAGGGTCAACAAAGGTAAAATGTCTACCCCCAAGCCTCAAGAAGCAAGATGTGGTGGTCCTTATGTTGAGAAGAAGCCTATTTGTACAAAGTGTGGTCGAAAACATGAAGGCAAGTGCCTAGTTGGCACGGGTAATTGCTATGGTTGTGGTAAGAGCGGCCACATGAGGAGGGACTGCCCTATGCTAAAGGCTCAAGGAAGGGAAAATGCTCAAGCACAAACAAGTGTCCCAAATCCCGATGCTCCTAAGAAGAGTCGCTTCTATGCTCTCCAATCCCGAGGTGATCAAGAGAGCTCTCCGGATGTTGTGACCGGTATGCTACAAGTATTTTCAATTAATGTTTATGCATTGTTGGATCCCAGTGCCACTTTGTCTTTTGTAACCCCTTTAGTGGCTATGAAGTTTAATATGCTTCCTGATGTCTTAGATAAACCCTTTTCGGTTTCTACCCCGGTGGGTGATTCCATTGTTGCTAACAGAGTTTATAGGGGTTGTTCCATATCTTTGCCAATAGAGTCACTTTGGTTGATTTGGTGGACCTTGATATGTTAGACTTTGATGTTATATTGGGGATGGATTGACTTCATGCTTGTTTTGCGTCCATAGATTGGAAGGATTCAATTTCCTAATGAGCCCATTTTAGAATGGAAGGGAGGAAATTTCGTTCCTAGGGGAAGGATCATTTCATGTCTAAAAGCTTGTAAGTTGATTTCTAAGGGTTGTCTCTATCATATTGTGAGGGTCAAGGATCTTGAGTCCGAGATTCCTCCTTTGGAGTCGGTCCCCGTAGTGAAGGATTTTCCGGAAGTCTTTCCCGATGACTTACCCGGGATTCCTCCTGAACGGGAAATAGATTTCGGCATAGATTTATTGCCGGATACACAACCCATTTCAATCCCTCCTTATCGGATGGCCCCGGCGGAGTTGAAGGAATTAAAAGCTCAACTCAAAGATTTGTTGGTTAAGGGTTTCAACCAACCTAGTATATCTCCTTGGGGTGCACTGGTGTTATTTGTGAAGAAAAAGGATGGATCTCTTCGTATGTGTATTGATTACCGACAATTAAATAAGGTGACCATTAAGAACAAGTATCCACTCACTAGGATTGATGACTTATTTGCTCAACTTCAAGGAGCGAGTTACTTTTCAAAAATTGATTTGAGGTCGGGTTATCACCAACTTAGGGTGAGAGGTGTTGATGTTTCGAAAACAGCCTTCCGAACAAGATATGGTCATTTTGAGTTCTTAGTGATGTCCTTTGGTCTTACAAATGCCCCGGCGGCTTTCATGGACCTTATGAATCGTGTGTTTAGAAATTTTCTAGACTCATTTGTTATTGTGTTTATTGATGACATCTTGATATACTATAAAAGTGAGGATGATCACATGAATCATTTGAGGATAGTATTGTAAGCCCTCAAAGATCACCAACTCTATGCTAAGTTTAGCAAGTGCGAGTTTTGGCTAAGATCGGTTGCTTTCCTTGGTCAGATTGTTTCTAGTGAGGGTATAGAAGTTGATCCAAAGAAAACCGATGCGGTCAAAAGTTAGCCTAGACCTTTGAATCCTTCCGACATCCGAAGCTTTTTGGGTTTGGCCGGTTACTACCGGAGGTTTGTTGAGGGATTTTCATCCATTGCATCTCCATTAACGGCCTTAACTCAAAAGAAGTCCAAGTTCGAATGGTTGGAATCTTGTGAAAAGAGCTTCCAATTGTTGAAAGATAAGCTCACCTCTGCTCCGGTTTTGACCTTACCGGAGGGCACCGAAGGGTTTGTAGTATATTTTGACGCTTCCCGAGTGGGTTTGGGTTGTGTCCTCATGCAGCATGGTAAGGTTATAGCTTATGCCTCGAGACAACTCAAGGTGCATGAGAAGAATTATCCAACTTATGACCTTGAGCTAGTGGCCGTAGTCTTTGCTTTAAAGATTTGGAGACACTATCTCTATGGGGTACATGTGGATGTGTTTACTGACCACAAGAGTCTTCAATATGTTTTTAGCCAAAAAGAATTGAATCTCCGACAAAGGAGGTGGTTGGAACTCTTAAAAGATTATGATATGAGTGTCCTTTACCACCCCGGAAAAAAAAATGTGGTTGCGGATGCTTTGAGTCGTATATCTATTGGTAGTATGTCACATGTGGAAGAAGAGAAAATGGAGTTAGCCCGTGATGTACATAGGCTAGCCCGGTTGGGTGTCTGACTTGAAGATTCCCTAAAAGGAGGTGTCATGGTCTGTCATAATTCCGAGTCATCGGTTGTTGTTGATGTGAAGTCTAAGCAACATCTTGACCCTATTTTGATGGAACTAAAAGAGTCGGTTCTCAACAAAGCAATATAAACTTTCTCTCAAGGAGAAGATGGGGTGCTTAGGCACCAATGGAGATATGTGTGCCGGATGTGGATGGCCTAAGAGAGACAATCTTAGAGGAGGCCCATGGGTCCCGATACTCCATCCATCCGGGAGCCACCAAAATGTATCGTGACTTACGTGAGATTTATTGGTGGAATGGAATGAAAAGAGACATAGCAGATTTTGTGGCTAGGTGCTCAAATTGCCAACAAGTCAAAGCCGAGCACCAAGGACCGGGAGGTCTAACTCAAGATATTGATACCCCCACTTGGAAGTGGGAAGAGATCAAT
>JAJOOR010015029.1:0-25958 GCA_036250505.1 Solanum acaule
TATTTAATAGACATATATATATGTCGTAACTTGTATTTTACTCTTTTCTTAAATATAATAAAATTTACTTATCATTGAATTTAAAACAAATAAATAAACACATTTTCCTAATTATATTTTCCTAAATTGAGTTTAAGGACTATCTTCGGATAGGCTCTGAGGGATGCTTAATACCTTTCCCTCGAGTAACCAAAACCCTTACTCAGAATTTCACTGGTTTCGCAAATCAAAACAGAGTTTACATTTACATATTTTAAAAAATGGTTTTCCTAATATTTTCCTTAAAATTTAGGTGGCGACTCTAAAACAAAAGCAATTTTTTCCAAAAATCAGAGTATCAGCCACATTATGTTGTGAACTGTTTCGGTCGGTCCGAAATAGGGAGCGACAGTGATCATCCCAACTTTCCTTGAAATCGATCACGCAAGCTCTCAACATGTCCTCTAAGGTATGAATGGTACGCTCTTCTTGACCATCCATCTGCGGATGAAATGTTGTACTGAGATTTACCTGTGTACCAAGACCTTTCTGAAATGATTTCCAGAAATGAGAGGTAAACTGAGGACCTCTATATGAGATGATAGACAAGGGAACCCCATGCAACCTGAATATCTCATTGATATAGAGTTTGGTGTAGTCCTCTGCTGAATATGTAGTCTTGACGGCCAAGAAATAAGCGGACTTAGTGACTCTGTCCACTATCACCCAAATGGAGTCATGTTGTATGCGAGTGCGAGGTAAACCCATAATAAAGTCCATGCTTATCACTTCCCACTTCCATTTAGGAATGCTAATCTCTTGAGTCATATCTCTTGGTTTATGATTTTCTACCTTAACTTGTTGATAGTTAAGACACTTAGCCACAAAGTCTGCTATATCCCTCTTCATGTCGTTCCACCAAAAGACTTTCCGCATATCACGGTACATCTTAGTGGCACCTGGATGAATTGAATACCTCGATTTATGGGCTTTGGTAAGGATTTGTTGCCGCAACTCACCCACCTTAGGAACTTATAAGCGACCCTGGTAACGAAGCACACCATCTCCCCCTTGGGAGAAAACCTTAACTTTCTGTTGATGAACCACACCTTTCAACTGAAGTAATATAGGATCACTATCCTGTTTTTCCTTAACCTCCACTACCAATAAAGATTCTAATCCATTCTGAACTGTCACACCACCATCTGATGTGTCTGTAACGCAAACTCTTAAGCGAGCTAGCCAGTGAATATCTTTTGCTAACTTTTTCTTTTCTTCCTCAACATGTGCTACCCTACCCATAGACAGTCTACTGAGAGCATCAGCCACTACATTGGCCTTACCATGATGGTAAAGCACATTCATGTCATAGTCTTTAGGAATTTAAGCCATCTCGTCTAATGAAGATTAAACTCTTTCTGGGTGAACACATACTGGAGGCTCTTATGATTTATGAACACATCAACATGAACATCATACAAGAAATGTCTCCAAATCTTTAGGGAAAATACTACGGCTGCAAGATCGAGGTCATGAGTTGGGTAGTTCTTCTCAGGGTCCTTAAGTTATCTAGAAGCATAAGTTATGACCTTACCTTACTGTATCAGCAAAAAACCTAAGCCGACCCTAGATGTATAACAATAAATCACATAACCGTCTGAACTAATGGGTAGAGTCAAGACGGGAGTTATAGTCAACCTAGTCTTCAGTTCTAATAAAATTTTCTCACACTGAACTAACCATTCAAACTTGACCTTTTTTTGTTTCAACTTGGTCAATGGGGAAGTTATGGATGAAAATCCTTCAATAAAACTTCTGTAATAACCGACCAAACCCAAAAAACTTCTGATATCTATTGGAGAGGTGGCTCTGGGCCAATGTTGTACCACTTCAATTTTCTGAGAATCCACTCATATCATTTCATTGGATACCACATGACCAAGGAAAGCAACTGATTGTAACCAGAATTCACATTTGCTAAACTTAGCGAATAACTGACGATCTTTAAGAGTTTGCAGAATAACTCTCATATAAGTTGCATGCTCCTCCTCATTCTGAGAATAATTGAGGATATCATTAGTAAAGACGATAACGAACAAGTCCAAATACTGTTTGAACACCCTGTTCATTAAGTCCATGAAAGGTGCAGGAGTATTGGTTAGTCCAAAAGACAACTACAAATTCATAGTGACCATAGCGAGTTCTGAAGGTTGTCTTCGGAATGTCACTATCTCTGACTCTGAGCTGATGATAGCTAGATCTGAGGTCTATCTTAGAAAAGCAACTAGCACACTGGAGTTGGTTGAACAAATCATCAATCCTGAGGATGGGATACTTATTCTTGATTGTGACTTTGTTCAACTGACGATAGTCAATGCACATCCTAAGAGCACAATCTTTCTTCTTCATGAATAACACTGGAGCACCCCATTGAGAGATATTGGGTCTGATAAAGCCCTTATCTAGAAGGTCTTTCAATTGTTCTTTCAATTCCTTAAGCTCAACTAGAGCCATTCTGTAAGGAGGAATCAAAATAGGCTGGGTATCTGGAAGGAGATCTATTCCGAAGTCGATTTCCCTCTCGGGAGGGACTCCAGGAAGATCTTTTGGGAACACTTCCTGAAACTCATTTACTATTGGAACTGACTCAAGAGTTGGGGCTTTAGAGTTTTTAAACCGAACAAGATGATAGATATACCCTTTAGAGATCATCTTTCTGGCCTTAAGGTAAGAGATAAATCGACCCATGGGCACTGAGCTACTACCCTTCCACTCTAAGATTGGCTCGTTTGAAAACTGAAGCCGAACAATTCTAGTTCTACAATCAATTGAGGCATAACATGAATGTAACCAATCCATGCCTAGAATAATATCAAAGTCTACAATTTCTAACTCTACAAAGTTTGCTGAGGTGACTTTCTGAGAGACAGTGACAGGGCAATTTTTGTCTACCCGTCTAGCTATAATTGGGTCACCAACTGGAGTAGAGACTGAGAAGGGTTCTGAGAGAGTTTCTTGTAACACCTCGGATCTCAAAACGAAGAAAATCTGGTACCAATACCAACGGAATCACTCACGGACTGTAGGTGGGGTTCCGTTGTTCAGGCCCAAATCTTTATAGACCTCAGATCCGGTTATCATCAGCTTAGAGTCAGAGATAGTGACATCCTGAAAACAGCCTTCAGAACTCGGTATGGTCATTATGAATTTGTAGTTATGTCATTTGGACTAACCAATGCTCCTGCAGTTTTCATGGATTTGATTAACAAAGTGTTCAAGCAGTATTTGGACTTATTCGTTATCGTCTTTATTGATGATATCCTCATTTACTCTAGGAATGAGAAAGAACATGCGAATAATTTGAGGGTTGTCCTGTAAACTCTCAAAGATCGCCAGTTATTCGCTAAGTTCAGTAAGTGTGAGTTTTGGTTGCAGTCAGTTGCTTTTCTTAGGCATATTGTGTCTAGCAAAGGGATCCGAGTGGATTCGTGGAAAATAGTAACAGTGAAACAAAGGCCCAGACCTACCTCTCCTACATATATAAGAAACTTCTAGGGTTTGGTCGGTTATTACAAAAGGTTCGTGGAAGGATTTTCATCCATAGCCTCTCCATTAACTAAGTTGACTCAGAAAAAGGTTAAGTTTCAGTGGTCAGATGATTATGAGAAAAGCTTTGCAGAACTGAAAACTAGGTTGACTACAACTCCTGTTTTGACTTTACCAGAGGGTTAAGACAGTTATGTTATCTATTGTGATGCATCAGAGTCGGCCTAGGTTGTGTGTTGGCGCAGCGAGGTAAGGTTATAGCTTATGCTTCTAGACAGCTTAAGGTGCATGAGAAGAACTATCCAACTCATGACCTCGAGCTTGCAGCAGTGGTGTTTGCACTTAAGATTTGGAGACATTACTTGTATGGTGTTCATGTAGATGTGTTCAAAGACCATAAGAGCCTTCAGTATGTGTTTACCCAGAAAGAGTTGAATCTTCGCCAGAGAAGATGACTTGAGTTCTTTAAGGACTATGATATGAGTGTGCATTACCATCCTGGTAAGGCCAATGTAGTGGCAGATGATCTTAGCAAACTATCTATGGGTAGTGTAGCACATGTTGAGGAAGAAAGAAAGGAACTATCAAGGGATGTTCACAGATTTGCTCGCTTAGGAGTTCATCTTATGAGCATATCAGACGGTGGTGTAACAGTTCAGAATGGGTCAGAATCTTCATTGGTAGCGGAGGTTAAGAAAAAGTAAGATAGTTATCCGATATTGCTTCAACTGAGAGGTGCAGTTAATCAATAAAAAGTAGAGGTTTTCTGAAAATATTACCTATGAAGAGTGTGATGAGATTTGACAAACTTGATTGGGAGATACTTGGAAAGCAGAAGCAGCCATGAAGGCCAAGTATCCTCACCTCTTTCCTTCCGATTCCATTCCAGCTTGAGGTAATAGTTCCTCTTCAGTTTTTCAGTCATTCATGCACAAATTTAGTCTTAGTATCATGTTCCTTCAATTTGTACTTGCATTTTCAGTGTATCTGCTTGTTCTTGGAACTTAGTTTAGTCAGATATCAGTTTCTAGTAATTAGTGGCTGGGTTTACAGCTCTTTCCCTCCCTATCCAATTTGTTTACACTTCATTCGAGGATGAATTTTCCCAATGGGGAGATAATGTAACACCTTAGATCTCAAAACGAATAAAATCCTAGTTTTCAAAAAAAATGGTGCAGTACCAACGGAACCACCCATGGACCGTAGGTGAGGTTTCGTCGTTAAGGGCCAAATATTTATAGTCTCTGATCCCACATACGATTGACCAGTACGGTCCGTGGTTGGACCTATCGACCGTAGGTGAAGGTCAGTAGCCAACTAGAGGAAAATTGTTGTTGGGTCAACTTCAAATGGTCATAACTCTTATCACACAAAGTAATTAGGTGTCCCATGACCTATAAAATTAAATACAATTGAATCCTCTTTCCAACGCCACCGAGTATGCTGAAATCTGATCTTGGAGTAAAAAGTTATGCTCATTTTAGTGAAGCCCTGTCAGACAGATCATGACCGACGGACCCAAACAACGGCCGGTAGGTCAAACGACGGACTATAGGTGCTTCCGTGGATTGGCTTTGTCAAAATTAAGTTAGGGTCGTTTTGGTCCTTTCCCCTATGCGTTGGGCACTTAAACTACGTCGTTTGATGCCTAAAGTATGTCGTTTTACTCAGTTTAAGCCTAATAACCTAGTCAGAACATAACCAAAGATTTTATTCATCAAAATTCACCAGAACTTAGAACAAAAGAGGAGAAAGAGGCGCCAGTTTCCCCCAAAAATGGTCAGCAAGTTCCTTCAAGTTCCATCCCCGAGATCGAAAGATTTCTCTGTGAATTTTGTCACCAGGTATGTGGAATTTCACTGGTGGATTCCTTTCATCCACTAGGTCCGTAGAATTCAGTCAGCTTCTTGATTCCTATATCTTGCTTAGACCTAGGATTTCTAAAACCTTAGATAGTAGTTGTGGTTTAGCTGTTAGAATATTCCTAATCATATTATCATGTTTTTGTGGAATCGTTGCTCAGTTCTTTGCATGAAACTCAGAACCCTAGTTGTGTAGATTCTCTTAATTCACGAATTACATATGTTAGGTCAGTTAAACAGATATACATGCTCCAGTTTCGAACATCACATTATCAGTATATTTTAGCATGAACCCTATTTTGAGTTATAAATCTTGAGAAACTTTTTAAAGCTAATACTTGAGTTTTTAAACTGAGTTTTTGACAATGTTAAGATGAGTTTTGAAAAAGAGCTTCTAAAACATAATTAGTATGACAATCGAGTAGGCCATCAATGTATGAGCAGTATGGTATTTAGAAATACCATCAATGTTTATGTAGTATGACTTCCCGAGTCATGAATGATCATAGTATAATATGATTTTGAATTGTTTTTGAGAAAGAGTTTCCAAGTATGAGTATTTGCATGTCAGTATTTTGAGCTATTTAGTATTTCATTATTTCAGTCATAATGTATCATATACTTGCCTCAATTAAGAATATTTCATTATCAGTACTTAATGTTGCATTTTCAGTTAGCATGTCAGAATCTCGAGCTATCCAGTTATTTTAGTTATGTTGTATTTTATACATTTTAGTTAGGAGTAAGCTTAATACTGAGTGGACTAAGGTCAGTCACCCTGAAGTCCTAGAACTACGTGCCCCGTAGATTAAGTCCCCTCTGTTGGGCATTACATTTTAGTGAACATGCCAGTCATGCATTTCTACCTCTGGCAGGGTATATTGGGTCTTCTCGATGGGACATATACATAGGACTCCACATGTAGCTCATGTGGTTTTATGTCGGTTATTAGTAGCTCCCACAGTCCAGTCAGATTCTATTGCATTGACCATGTTATCAGTTACAATCATATTTCAGTCTCAGCATGTTATAAACTTGGTCATTGCATTCAGTTAGTTCATGTTTAGTATTCTCAGTATAGTATCATGCTTATCTCTTATCATTGCTTAGATATATGCTTTGGTTCAGTTATGATTATTTTTCAGCTTTATTCTATCTTGCATGCTCAGTACCTTTCAAGTACTGATGCATACTCTGAGCTACTTCTTCTTGTGATGTAGGTTCAGGCCCTCAGATTTCAAATCACGCATACATCGGTTCCCGATCTCCAGCTCAACAACATCAATGTTGAGTCCTCATTCTCTGAAGATGACATACATGTTTCCTTTCTATTTTCAGTCGTAGATTCAATTTTTGCTAGATTTACCTGGGGCGTATCCCAGCACTTCTAGTCAGTTAGAGGCTTATTTTCAGACATAGTTAGATTCACCTTTAGCATTTGAGTTTGACTTTTCAGTTGTTGTTAAACTCTCAGTTTTTATATACTCAGATAGTTTAATGGTATTCCCCATCATTTAACTTTACTTGATGATTTAGCTTCCGCACAATATTTCTTTACTTCAGTTTATTTAGTATGCATATGATATGCCAGCAAGGTTAGCTTAGGGTAACTCGTGATCCTAGGTCCTGTGTCTGTGTCCTAGGGGTAGCATCGGGGTGTGACATTTCTGGACTGACGCCGAAGTTTACTGCTATATAAGGAGTTACAAAAGACAGAGAATACAATATGTTCTAGCGCTGACCGCCATCTGTACCACGAAACACCCTGCTAAGTTGGGTGACATGCTGGTGTTGTTGGAGCTATAGACTGAGCCCTATTGTTGTTACCTTCTTGCATTTGCCTGGTAGAAGGGCAATCCTTCAACATATGGCCAGACTAACCACACCTAAAGCACTTCACTCTGCCAGCGAGACACTCACCTTTGGGCAAGTTGGAAAAGTCTAATTACCTGAAGCACTCCCCTAAGACTTATAGTCTGGTGCCCTACCTTTCTTATCTAGTCAAAACCTGGGGGATGGAGCACTAGCTGATGAATGTTCTAGGGCTATAGATTTTTGTTGAAACTGTGAGCGACTTCCACCACCCGACTTATACTGAGAGTACTCATAGTTGCATGTTCTAGCCTTTTTGTTGTCCTTAGCCATTTTACTAAGCTTATCTCCCTCAAACTGTTGAGCGTGAGTCATTATCCTGGAGATGTCCATATCCCCTAAAACCATAGCATTCTTGCACTCAGTCTTCACCAGATCGGATAACCCAAACAAGTACTTGCTCATTTGTGCCCTCGAATTGGCAACCATGTGTGGAGCATACCTGGAGATTTGAGTGAACTTTGGTCCGTATTCTTGGACTGACATTGTACCCTACCTCAAGTTCATAAAATCATGAGCTTTAGCCTCCCTGAACTATCTCAGGAAGAACCTATCCAGAAAATCCCCGGTAAAACAATCCCAAGTCACAGGAGATGCATCCACACCTCTATTATCTTTCCACTGCGTGAGTAATATATGAGCCACATCCTTAAGTTGGTAGGATGCCAACTTCACCCTATCATTACCAGTCACTTGCATTACCCCAAAAATCTTTTTGACCTCATCAATGAAGTTTTGTGGGTCATCAACAACCTGCGACCCTAAAAACTCAAGCGGATTCATCCGAACAAAGTCTCGAACCCTAGATGCAGCTAATCCACCATTTGTGTTTGCAGGAACTGTGGCCTGCTGATTGTTCTGATTTGCCACACTCTGAGCCAAGAGTTGGATCACATTTCAAAATTCTGCATTCGTAACCTCGTGGTTCGGGACTGGAGGAACTACATTAGCATTGTATGCATTAGAGTTCTGTGTGTTAGCTCTACAAGGAGGCATGATCTGAAACGCATAACGACGGATTAGAAAGTAGAAATTGGATCATACCTTACGCACGATAAGAATAGCAAAGAAAGTGAAGTTTTTTTTACTTAAAACACTTTGTAGCCTCCCCCTCATATATGTCATGAAAGCGACTCTACTTAGTACGGCTTTTAGACATCCAAGGACTTTTGAACCTAATGTTTTGATACCAAGTTTGTCACGCCCCAAGGCTACCTTCTTGACGTAACACGGGACCTAGGATCACGAGTGACCCCAAGCTAACCCTATGTCTGGTATATCATAAGCACACTATAAAAGTTACTGAATAAAACATGTACTATGCGGAAGCTAAAACAATGGATAACTGAAAGTGGGAGAAACCCAACTAGTCTGAATATGTAAAACATACTAAGAGTTTAGTGATAACTGAAACAATCACTTAGCAACTCAAGTTGAATCTACTACTATGTCTGAAAAGCCTCTAACTGAGTTGAGTTGCTGGGACATACCCCAGCTAACTCTAACAAAATTGAAAGAAAAGACTGAAATGAAAGCATGTCTATTGTCCTCGAAAGATGATGACTCACCACTGAAGCTGTTGAATGCGGACCGAGAATTGATCTATGTGTGATCTGGATGCTGAGTACCTGAACCTACATCATGAAAGGATGTAGCGTAGAATATGTGTCAATACTTGGAATGTATTGAGCATTTTGGATATAGATACTAAGTTGAACAAATATATGTGAGTTGAACAAAGCGTAACTGAGCAATGATATAATCTGAAACAAAATATAGATATGTACCAAAGTATAACTGAAAAGAACTTAACTAAATGCAATGACCAAGTGCTAATCATAAAGACAACACGATGAACTGTAAACTAATATAAATGATGAAAACCTGGTCAAATGCACTAAAGGTCTGACTGTGGGAGCTACTATTAACTGACGTAAACTACGTAAGCTAAACGTGGAATCCGATGTATACACCCTATTGAAAGGACCCAATATACCATGTCAGGGGTATAAAGGCATGAATGATATGATCACTAAATCTGATTTCCAACAAAGGGGACTTATAATCCTACGGAGGCACATAGTTTTGGGACTATGAGGGTACGTTGAACCCTAGTCCAATTCGGTGCTAAGTCTACTCCCAACTGAATATGTATATGACTGAAATATAACTGAAACATTGAATAGCTCAAAATACTGACATGCTAACTGAGATTACAGCATTTATATATTGATAATGTGACATTCGAAATCTGAAGCATGATTATTTGTTTAACTGACCTAGCAAGTATAATCCATGAACTAAAGAGAATTCACACAAACTAGGGTTCTGAGTTTCATACAAGGAATTAAGCAACGTTTCCAAGAAAACATGATATTTCGATTAAGAGTACTATAACAGCTAAATCACAACAATTCTCCAAGGTTTTACAAACCCTATGTATAAATAAGCTATGTAGAATCAAGGAACTGACTGAATTCTAGGGACCTAGTGGATGAAAGGAGCCCACTAGTGAAGTCTCACATACCTGGTGAAAAAATTCACGGAGAAATCCTTTGGATTTTGGGGCTGAAACTTGAAGAAAACTGTTGCTTGTTCTTGAAAGAAATTGGCGCCTCTTTCTTCGCTTTTCGTTCTAATTTGCATGAATTTTGGAGAATAAGGGTTTTGGGTATGTCTGACTAGGTTATTAGACTTATTCTTAGTAAAACGACGTAGTTTAGGGATAAAATAATTAGGAAAAGACCCAACTACCCCTAAGCTAATTGTCGACCTACGACCTACGAACCCTGACCGACGGACCGTGGTCAGACTGACGGTCCGTCCTGCAGGTCCGTCGTCTATCTTCAGAGGGGTGGAACTAGGGACCTGGCCTACGGACCCCTAACCACGAACCGTGGTTTGACTGATAGTCCATTGGTCAGGTCGTGGTTCATGGCCTCTGGGGTTACCAGTCCACGGACCATACCTATAGTCCGTGGTCCTATCCACGGGCTGTGGCTGGCACTTGCAACTTCAGAAAATTGTTATTATTTCCCTTTCTTGCATCCGGGGTGTTACAACATAATATTAGTATATAATCTTCTTTAATTGTATTTATCATGTATAGTACTTACCATGTATGATATTTTACCATGTATAGTTTTCTTATAACTTTGTAAGTAGATAATTTCTAAAGTAATAGAAATTAAGACTTTTCCCTTGTTCATAGTATTTATAATGCGTTTGAACATCTAAATATACATTTATAGTGAGTTTTAGTTCAAAATGTCCTCTTTGAATGGTTAGTTCTTGAGTATGAAAATCCGTTAAGGACAATTATAAATAAATGACATATTTTTTGTTGATATAAGTAATATTATTGAAATTCTATGCTTTTTTCCAAAATTGTCATAATTATTAAATTATTTCTTTGGATTCGCTTGTCAATAAAAAAAGTTGGATAATCTGAATCGAAGCTCAAAATAAGCAGAGTTGAGAAATAGTGGAACACCCATAAGCTCAAAATTGTGTGTTAGCCTAGCCTCCGAGTACCACATAATACTACAAAGTACTTGTTATTTGTTAAGTACTCCCTCTGTCCAACAATAGTTATCCACTATTGACTTTGCACGCCTCTTAAGAAATAATAAACAATAGGGATAATATTCCTTTGACTTTATCAAATTTAATGGCAAGGGTAAAATAGACACAAAAGGTAAATTATCTCCTGATTTTCTAAATTGGACAAGTATTGTTGGACATCTATTTTTAGTATAGCGGATAACTATTATTGGACGGAGGAAATATCATATCTATATTACCTTAAAAGCATGAACTCCTAACTTGAATGTTAAATTACTATAATATCCCTAACTTAGGTTTTGACTTTTTCGATGAGTTGTGACTTTTCTGATAAGTTGTGACTTTTTTCAAAGGGTTGTGATTTTTCGATGAGTTGTGACGTTTCCAAAGAGTTGTGACTTTTTCAATAAGTTGTGACTTTTCCAAAGGTTTGTGACTTTTCGGAAAGGTCATGATTTTTCAGATAAAACACAAAAAATACATGTTCATACTACCCTTTGTTGACTATAAATAGAGGGGTTCCCTCTCATTCTTCAACCACAATTTTTTTTTAATCTTCTACTCTTCTTCTTTTGGCATTTTAAAAAAATTCGTGTAATCTATTGTCGTTGAGTGAGTTCGATGTTTAGCAGAATATGAGGTACGACTATTCATATGAAGTAAATTGTTATAACCTAAGAGGTTATATTCCTTAACCCCAAGTACTTGATGAAAATAATTCTTATGATATAATAACTATTTTTTTGCTTAATATATACATTAGTATGTAATGTTCCAATATATGAAGTTAACATGATGTAGTCTAAATTCTTTTGTTTTTGTTAACAATTTCTCTTGTGATGTAGATTTATGCTTCTGAATATCTTTTTAAAAAATTATTAAACTTCTCAAGAGTTAGACAATTGTTACGATTTTTTGTTTGGATGCTCAAAACAAAAGAATATCTTTATTTATCAATGCTACTTATGAGATTTAGATTCTCAGGAAGTTTGCTTCAAAATAGTTATTATTGTATAAACATTGCCTACTATTTCTTAATATTTAAGTATTTGATGTAGTCTAAATTCTTTTGTTTTTGTTAACAATTTTTCTTTGTGATGTAGATTTATGCTTCTGAATATCTTTTTCAAAAATTATTAAACTTCTCAAGAGTCAGACAATTGTCACGGTTTGTTTTTTTGATGCTCAAAACAAAAGAATATATTTATTTATCAATGCTACTTATGGGATTTAAATTCTCAGGAAGTTTGCTTCAAAATAGTTATTATTGTATAAACATTGCCCTTTTGTTTTACTGAATTACTATTTCTTAATATTTAAGTATTTTCAACGAAGAAAAATTTATATGATTTGTAATAACGCCAGTTGAAGAATGATTTTATTTATCAATGCTAATTATGTGATTTAGATTGTTAGGAAGTTTGCTTCAAAATAGTTATTACTATATAAACATTGCCCTTTTGTTTTACTGATTTACTATTTTTTAATATTTCAGTATTTTCGACGAAGAAAAGTTCATATGACTTGTAATAACATTAGTTGATGTTTGTATTAGTTTAATTTCTATTGTAGTCTAAATTCATTTGTTTTTGTTAACAATTTCTCCAATGATGTAGATATATGTTTCTGAATATCTTTTTCCAAAATTATGAAACTTCTCAAGAGTTAGAGAATTGCTATTATTTATTTATTTTATGCTCAAGATGAAAAAAATGACTTTATTTATCAATGTTACTTATGTGATTTAGATTGTCAGGAAGTTTGCTTCAAAATAGTTATTACTATCTAAACATTGCCCTTTTGACAACCAATAAAAAGAGCGTCATCTATTATGTTATAACTTATAAAATAAAAATTAATATACAAAATAGTTCTAAAATATAAAATATAGTTATTTTTCACATGTTCATATAACATCTAAACAGATTTAGTGGAATACATGTGCAAAACACATCTAGTTAGATGACAAGCAAAATACATAACAAATATCATCTATAAGGTAATATTAGTGAGATACGACTAATTACATAATTGAACCTCATCAAATTGAAATAAATATATACATTATTGCATTTAACTAATAAATTTTTTCATTGATCATCTTCATAGGTTCGTGTGAAAAAAGATATATATTTATATATATATATATATATATGTGAGGATCCACATTGAACATTCACAAAAAAATCTGCAATATTATTTTGTGCAGAGCTTATTATTCAAATCTTTGCTTAAATTTTCTGAATTGATAATCATGTGCAACACACGTGTCGAAAAACTAGTATTACTAAAAGTGGGAAGCTCCTAACCTCAAAGTTGGATTACCATTTTACCCTTCCACTTATCCTAACCTCAAAGTTTGATTACTGTTTTGTCCTTCCACTTAATTAAAATGATTAAATGTCTAATTAAATAATAATATTTTAATTACATAATAACATATTTTGAATTTCATGAGTTGTACTTTAATTCTTTAGTTATGACATTACAAATTTCTTTTTGTTTTCTACTTCTTTTTAGCTTCCATATATTAAAAAACTTTTCATATCTTTTTACATTCTATAAAACCAATAGCTTTAGCCTTTGGTCCATTGTCAATTTATTATAATGCTTTGTTCTTTAAAATGTTCAAAATTTGGTGTATGCACAACACTCTCTAGATAAAGGTATATATTTTTTATATTAGTTTCTTCAATTAACTTTCCTTTAAGTTGTATAGACCTTTGTTTTACTTTTAATATTTTTTGTTCTCTTTTGCTCTTTGTTGTTCATTGTTTGCATCTTCAATCATCAGATTTTGTTTTATATTAATTACGTGACTTATTTTGCTTGGTCTTCTTTTGAAATGCTTGCATCTGCTCAATTTTTTCCTTTTTTTTATTTCAAGAAAATTATATTGATTAACATAGAATACACGTGCAACGCACGTGTTCGAGAACTAGTTTACTATAATGATGATGATTTTATTCCAAGAAATCAATCTTTGTTAAAATGGCATTCCACAATTTGCTAGCACCTCCACACATAGAAAAAGGAACAATTTAACTCCTAGCAACCCTTCTAGCAATATACATTCATGAGATGCTACAATTCCATAACCATAATCATCACAATATTCATCTTCTTATACAATATAATCAACATTTCCATAATAATCATTCTTCAATAATCTTTATGCCTACTATGGCATATACAAATTAAAATTGGAACCATTAGATTCTTAATTATTCAATATTTGAAATTCACTAGCTCGACTAGGGATAGCATATTGCTTTACTAATAAGAAAACTATAAAAGGACAGAGTTGTGCAAAAAAATTCTGAGGTGTGATATACGCAGTCTACCTTGATGCAAGACTCAACAGCTAATTCCACGACTCGAACCTGTAACCTAGAAATCACATTGGTAGTTAACTATTTTTTTTCAAAAACCCAGTCTTGGTTAAAATAGCATTCCTCATTCTACTAAGATCTCTTCCCTTAAGTGTCCTCCCAACACCTTCACACATTAAAGGATGATCAATTTGACTCCTAGCAACCCTCTTAACCAAATATTCATGTGATGGCAACATTCCAATATCATCACAATCTTCATCTTCTTCAACACTTCCACTATAACTATCATTCTTTATGAATGTACTTGATGATTTCTTCTTGTAAATCTTGTACCTATCACGAATGTTAATAGGAGCTGATGATTGTTTTGGCACATGAGTAGACTCATTGTTGCTAATTGTAGCAATTTTAGCTCTTGGGATCATCTTTGAAGTAATGGATAATTTCTTCTTCACAACATGTTGACTCCATACATCTTTTTCTTGAAAATCTCCATTAAATGTCATTGATTTTCCTTTGCTACAAAATAAAACTCTATCATGAATCATGATGTTGCCAATAGGAGGGGGAAATATTATTTTTAGAAAAAAAAAAAAGAAAGACGAGAAAACACTATTATCATGAGTTAATTGTCACAAATTTTCAAGAATGAGTGTGAAAAAAATTGGTTTCTTGAATGAGTCTTTAAGTTCTATGTATTTTTGGTGTAAAAATATTTATACAATCAGGCTATGTTGCTCGAATCATTCAAAAATAGACCTTTTTTGGAGAATCCAACTTGATTGTGGCAACAATTTTAAAAAGTTCAAGCAACATAGCTTGCTTATGTGTATATTTTTTACATTGACAATAGCTAGCACTTAAGAATCATTCAAGAAATCAACATTTTTCACATAGCACTCAAGAATCATTCAAGAAATCAACAGTTTTCATACAATGTCACGATTGTGTGTTGAATCCTCAAAAAAAAGTTAATATTTTGAGGATCCAACACGAATGTAGCAACAACATAACAATCAAGTCATTAATAAGATAATAACATATAAATCACTATAACATACATGAATATAATTGATAACCTTACAAAAAATGCTACTACTAACCTGATAGTATAAAAATTATTTTCACTGACGATATATATAACTATTACTCTTTGAGTACTAAGAACCAACTAGCAAATTTTTCCAAATATTTATAGGTCTATTTGGGTTTTCTTGGAAATCATCAAACAGAAGAACCTTCCTTCACTTTTGGACAAATAGCTCTTAAAAAAGGGAAACTTTTTTATTCTTTTTTCTAAAAAAAAAATGGTACACTGAATTGAATAGCATATTCCACTATAATCCCAGAAATTATTTTACTGTGGGTTTTACATAATTCCAAAAATAAAAAAGAATACACAGATTTCAAATGCTTATATTACAAGGGAAAAATGGCAAAAACAGAGAGATAATTAATACCAACAATAAACATACTCAATGTAATTTCATAAGTGAGGTGTGAAAATGTAGTGTATATGCGTGCAGTCGTAACTCCTATTTAGTGAAGATAGAGATGTTGTTTATGATAATCAACAACTTAAATAACAACAAATAAATAATACAATTATTGAAGTGAAGAAAACAATAGTAATATTAAAATTGAAGAATAAAATAATCTCACGAATGAAACGTGGGAAGATAAAGTGTATACATACCTTTCTCGTAGCTTTTGGGGTAGCTCACGAGAAAAAAAAAAACAAAGCAGAATTGCAAGAAAAATACAAAAGCGAAAATAAGAATGATACAAAATAAAGCAGAAAAAGCCTAAAAGAAAATGATGATTTTCGTGAAAATTTCAGTTCCACTATGTCTTCTCATGAATTCCATTTCTCTTCAAAAATTGTTTGTAACTGAAACTTTAAAAGGAAAATTGAGGAATTTTTGGTTCATGAAAGTTTAAAAAGTTCCCACGGATTATATAAAGTTGAAAAAAAAAATAGTAAAATTAAGGGCCCATGGGAATTCACAAAAGATGTTAAAGTTGCATATTTTTAGTGAATATTTATTTTAGGGATAAACGCACAAGTATTCCTAGATTATAATGAAATTTCATAGATACATCTTAACTAAACTAAGGTTCTATTACACCCAAATCCACTTTATTTTATACATTCTTTTTACTTACATGACATCCAAACATCTCGCACGCGCCTCAACTACGTGAAATCACGGAGTCTACATAAATTTAGACACTAACTATGATTTATTTCAATTGAGCATTTGAATATGTGGTAGAATTATTATTCATATCATATATTTTTATTTTAAACTTAATTTTTAAAAATATATATTATGTATAATCTCAAACGTCCATTATGTAATCGTATGAGATATACCACCTCATTTAATCATACACGTCTCTATCAATTGAAACATGCGAAAGATTTTACAGCTTATTGAGGTTAATGTGTATAATTATTAACGGAGATGATTAATTTAAGTGGCTAACGTATTTATGTAATGAGTGCTTAAAAATATACATAGATCATTTTTCAAAATTTTAGTTGAATGTCATGTGTTTAGGTGTTCAATCGGAAACAAGTTATTATATAGCAGATTTCAATCTGCTAAAATTAAAGCATAATTTTGTTTAATATTTAGAACAACGCCCTTAGAGAAACTTTAAATTTATTCCCCGACAACTTATAAGTTATGAGTTTGACCCATAGAATCAATTAATGATGTTTGTGTTAGAGTAAATTATCTGTGTCATGCATTTTTTCATGAATCTTTTTGGATCTTATATAGATACAAAATGTTTCTGCACTGAACTGTTGTATTCCTTTTTTTGGTTAAATACTTGATATAGACAAATGGGGTTAGATACAAAAATTAGTAAGAGATTTGTGTAAAATACATCGTCGGATAATTCATAGAGATTTGTGCAAGTTGAATCTAATAAATGTCGTGTTCATTTGAACTCAATTTTAATTTAAAGCTTATATATTGAAAAAAAAATCATTATATAAGTATAAATGATAATTTATGTCACGATAAGAAAATCGAGTGTGATGGCACCTGCCTTATTCCACCAAGACAGGTCAACCTAAACCCAAATAAATAGGGAAAATATGGAAATAAAATAGAATACATAGCTAACATATTATGAACATGGTAAATAAATATAACATAACTCAAAATGTCCCCAAAAACTGATGTCACGTGTACAAGCCTCTAAGTATTAAAATGGATTCAAAGAAAATATAAGTCTGAACTTCTTTGTATCTAAAACAAAACAAGACATAGTGAAAGAGTAGTGATGTATGTCCAGATGGCAAGCAGCTAACTCACGAACTCCCAAATCAAGCCTTAGACGAAGATGATAAGAGAATGGTCAAGACGATCCGAGCTCGTAACCTATGCTAGTAAAGAAAGCAAGGAAGTGAATACCAAACAACAACAATACTCAGCAAGCAGCCCAAATGACTCTAAGCTAAGTAATAATAAACACAAGTACTACACAAAATCTGAACATCCATAAACTACAACCTCATAAAATCAATCAGCCCAACCTAACAGTCTTCACTCAATAACAATAGAATACATATAGAACATTACAACTTGCACCTCAACACATATAAATGTATATACCATTACAGTCTTCCATGATTCAACAATCACAAGGCTACAACATCACTTATGAATATCATAATACAAGGATGAAGTGCGATGCAATGTAGTGCAATGCCATATAAAGTGATGCATACCTGTTTTAATGATACACACCTACTGAATCTCAGTCTTGGACTCATAGGGGACATATATGTCATGCAATCACCACAGCATGCAAAATAATCCTCGATATTAATAAATCCATCACGGCATGCAACACATCCCTCGAAATCATAGTATACATCACAGTATGCGACACGACCCTCGGTATAGTAAAATTTGTCACAGCGTGTGATACACCCCTCAAAATGATACATCCTCTTGTGGTTTTCTTATTTTCATCAACATCATATAGTTCCCATCAAAACAATGCCTCAGTTCCAATACAAATAGGCATGTACAAATACTTAAGGATAAAATTCTATAACACCCCAGAAATTTTTAAGAACTAAGACTCGAATCATCCTTCATTGTGAGTAGGATTTTACCGAGGAATTTATAATTTCTTGAGTGTTAAGGTCACTATATATAGCTGTCATGACCCAAATCGAGTCGTGAGTGGCACCCACACTTAACCTCCTAGGTGGGCGAACCAATGAATTCAACCCCAACTTATATTTATCATTCAGCTTACAAAATACTAACCATAATGCGGAAGCTTAAATCTTATTAGTGTAAGAAACACAAATCCATTATAGTCTACTATATGTCATGATTTCCAAAACCTGAAAGTTTTCACATCAAGGACATCTAATCTCCAAATACTAAGTCTGAGAGTATCAAAGACACCGAAATAAATGAAATAAAGTAATTTGTGTCCGTAAACTAAGGACATCAAGTCATGATCGAGAGAATCCAACACAAGCTCGAATGTATAGCTCACCCTTGAACCTGATATGCTGAGACTGACTAGAGCTGAGGGCGAGTCAAAGTCGTTGTTACACTCCATAAAAGGAAAACAAAGAAAAACACAAGTAGGGCTCAGTACAAGGCAACATGTACTGAGTAGATATCATCGGCCAACTCAAAATAGTAACTAATATGCAATGAATAATAGTATAAAATCAACTATAGCACTTAGCAGGTGATAAGCAACAAACAACATGAACAAGTGACAACTGAAACAAGTACGTAATCAATCACAATATCAAGCACACACACGAGGACTCATGCCTCCACACCATGCTCGTTTGGGAAATGGGTTCTTTGAGATTGAGTGCATTAAGTTAATTCAATATCTTTTTCCTTTAATGTTACCGTGTCGGAACGTGACACTCCGATCCAATTATACCGTGTTGGAACGTGACGCTCCGATCCAATAATACCGTGTCAGAACGTGATACTCCAATCCAATAATACCGTGTCGGAACGTGACACTCCGATCCAATAATATCATTAATTTATTTCATCAAGCTTTCTTTATTCAAGGCATTACTTCAATAGAGAGGGTTCAAGATTATAAATTTCACGGTCTCAGGATTTCAGACCAATCACAAACCACACAACCAAGCTACACAATCACACAATCAAGTACATAGAGAACTTCACAATATCATTCAATGCATATCAATCACTATTAAGAGTCTATCTATCAAATAGAATAAAAGCATAACCTACCTCCACCGAAGAGTCGAAGTCAAGCAAACTAATTCACCAATGATATTCCTTTCTTCAATGCCTCAGATGATTTCCAATCTATCAAGTATGCATAATTCATAAGTAAACGAGTCTATAGACACCATATCACTATATGTCTAGCCTAGATCCAATAACTCACCCAAATCTATAATCAATTTCCTAAAGTTTAAGTCTATGTGTAAGTCTCAATACCTCCAATTATCATAACTTTAATGGTATTCAAATAATACAATACACCTAATACATCTCAATTTATCAAAACTTAATTTTTATAGAATAACTAAACAATAGATTAATACAAGGACCCTAGAGTAATCACAAAGTTACAAGCAGTAACATGAATCGGAGAAAGAAAAAGGAAATATAAACCAAAACAATCCTCTACCCATACCCCTAAACTCGATTCTATTAAACTGCCAAAGACCATTACCCTTAATCATTGCAGTAATTGGCTATTGAAATCATTGGCCAGAAAAATTGTCTACCCCAAACCTCCAACATAATTTATAACATGTATAATTCAAATTGATGAATTTTAATTTACTGGTCATTAACATTCACGTGGGTACAGGAATAAATAGGAATTCGCCTCTTTATTTTACACAATTAACATTATAATATTAATTTAACTCATCAACAAACCATTAAACTAATTGCAATTCAATCATGTATGTATAACTAATGTAACTGGAAAGAATTAGAGCGAAGGCTCACATGAAGTCGCCGTTTTCTCTTTGTTCATGCTTCGTTCTGTTGTTCTCCTCTTGCCCTTCTTTTTCTTTCCTCTACAGATTATTTAATACCGTAATTAATATACCTGACTAATTATTAAAAATAATGGTAAAGTGGTCCACTACTAATTCTAATGTTATTTTCTTTAACCACCAATTAAATAAATTATTAAAACTATCCCATTAATTTTATAATTATAGTTACGAATAGTCCAAAATACTCATTTAAAATCTATCGGAAGAGTCTTATGCAATAAAAAGCTCTAATACTCAAAACGACCAAATGGTCGTTACATTAGATACCAATTTACCCATCATTCGTCCTCGAACGATCAAAAGAAGGTGAGGGTAAGAAAGGGTAGTTGTCTCAACAATTCATTCAAAATATTAGTACCTAAGGTCTCATATCAAAGTATCAAACCAACAAATTGGAGATCTACACCTCCTCCCCTACAATGCCTCAAATGGGGCCATCTCAACACTCTAATGATAACTGTTGTTGTATGTAAACTCAACTAACAACAAAACTATTCTCAAGTGGACTCTTCAACTGACCGATTCTCCAACTAGACCTTGACACAACCATCAGGACAAATATTATCTAACATAACCATGATAAAATCCTTAATGAATATTGGCTACAATGAGGAGTGAACCTGAACCAGCCACCACACACTCATAATGCACAAACCATCATAGATCTTATCAAGATTACATCCTCATAACATAATATTTCCTTGAGCTTAAGCTATAAAAAATATGATCTTTAGACATCAAGTAAGCATCAAAAAGAATCAAACTCATCTGATCCAAAGATGGAAATGATCAAGTACCTCCGGTCGAGTGATACACCTAAACATACAGAACCTCTAACAACACTATCGAAATGCTAGATTAGTAGTTATTATAGACAAACCTTAAGAATGACAAAACTAGACCCAATGGTCCTCACATTCAATCACACATAGCCAAAACATGATGATGAGATAAATCTTAAGTCTATCGAACAACTGTAAATTTTCATGGTAGCTCTCCTATAAATTCTCATAATCAACTATCTCAAACAACACCAAATCTTTCATAACTGGAATGAACAAGTCTAACCAAGTATGCCACCCTACCAAGAGGACAATTACAGAATCGGTACACCCGATCCACTACTAGGGACTTACCCATAGAAGCGAAAACACACATGGACGTAGAAAGTGAATCATACTCTAAACCACGCCCAGAATGAAGTAGTTGGTTACATAAGAATGTACAAAATCAAGGTCGAATAACTCTAGATACTCCTTTCCATAGTGCCCATATCAAACATTTTCATTCATCTGACTCTATCTCTTTGATTTTCTAGCTACCCACAATCACCAATTTAGTCCCTATTATAATTGCACACATACTTGGTTTATCGAACCCCACATCCACTGAAGTCAACACTCTTAATACTAACAAAACATCATAACCACATCGATCATCTACCTTACTCCCAAACCATCATTAGTATCAAAGTATTCTTATCAAATACATGTTCAAACTATGGCTATCTCTCTTTCTATTTAAGCATGTCATGACAAATACGAGTCCAAACAAGGCTAATAGCACTAATTTCAAATTTGATAGTACCTTTCCATCGAGATAAAACTACTAAATCACACCCAAAGTCAACTTCACACCACTTCCACATACCATGCTTTAGATACCATTCTAAACCATCACATACCTCATGCCAACACTTGGGGAAATTCTTGGTCACTCAAATTATTCTGTATACTATAAGCTCATAACCTCTATTCACCATCAAATGTTTATGTAACGCATCATAACATTCTATGTAGTCCCATCAATAGAGTAGTATTAATCCAACTCTAAATTCTTAATAACCATGTAGAATTATATCTCACATTGTGCATCATTCTTAAGTCATCTATCATAATTTGAGCAATCTAACCCCACGTAAAAGTCTAAATTTTCCATACCTCACTATTTGTCACCCAAACCAAACTCAATCTTTATAAAAGTCTATGATAAACTCTTAGTAAGTCTGTACCGAACCAGTTCACATCTCACAATCATATGTAAAATCATAGGCAATAATCAATACAACCTTCAACTACACCCCAAGGGTTTATACGAGAGGTCTTATTCCTTAACTTTTCTCAAATTCTTCCCATGGTGCAAAATTCTAAATATCTCGACCCTTCAATATATTAGACTCTTGCTCCTTTAAATTCTATTCGAGCGGTGCCCCAACATCTCCTAAAACTTGCCATACAACCACATTACTCACTAAATAGTAGAAAATCACAACCTTAGATACTCGCAAGTCTTTTATTACCATACAAAATTCATTTAACCAACAAATCCTTATTATATAGTTTCATCCCAATCATAATCCCTCACAAACTCTTTTTACCACCATGCTCAGTTATCCCGTGTCATCACCACGAAGTGAACCTTTTCCTCAACTTGACACCTTAAACTCAGGTATACCAATCAAATTCAAGGGACTAACACAATTTTATACGCACTTTCTTACTAAAATCTTCAATTTACTTCACCCAAGTATACTCACTAGGACTTTCTTTCCCTATAAGTTTGTCATTTTAGTATCAATCTACCCTTTGAAACTTAAGATAAAATCACTAGTCCTCATTCAGAACCCTTAAGATACATTTCACAAACTAAATGTATTAGTATTGTACCAAAGATCCACCACTAAAACTTCCCTTAAAAATAATGCTCAATCCAAGCGCCTGTAGTAATAAACTAGTTGGTTTCTTAAATGTGAAAGCAACACCGAATCTCATTATCTAAAAATGTCATACCACTAATAACTCCCTAAGTAGTTAGTATTCACACTTAACAATCGATGTATTCGTTTCCACGTAACACTAGTACCGTACCGTGAAAGGTCGTTAAATCCATCACTAGAACACATCATACTTATCAAGAAGATCGTACCCAAATAGCCCACACATTTCTACCCATTGAATAACTGCAAAACATTATCGAATATGTTCTCTCTCTAGCCCAAGCAATTTGCTTTATTTCTTAGATTAAGTCAATAACAAAAGTAATACACTTCATAACTCTAACCAAGTAGGCATCGATGACCTTGTCTGATATACCCTCAATCTATGAAGTCATAGTAGAGATTCTGACCTCAATTGGTGCAACATAATTTAATCATTCGTTAAGCAACCCATACCTATTATGAAAAATTTTGCTAACTGTATTTTCCAAAGTAATGACGTTCATTATCTAGTCGTCCTTTACGAAACTTCTTGAATGTTGTCACATATCTAGATAAAGTATAAAATTTGACCTCTTAGGCTGCAACACATAGCTCCATTTCTCTATATTCAGGAAACCATCTTTCCTCCTATCGCTCAAAGTTTGGGGCATATAATTGGATGAAGAAGCTAGAAAATGCTGCCTTAAGTCATAGGTAGTGCCTTTACTAATCGGCGCTCAACATGAGACTACCACCACATTTTGCGTCTCTCCGAAACTAGTATGTCACAAACTCAACACTAAGCCTCTCCACTATATTCATTTTATGAAGCAGGTCAAAACAATCAACAATGAAAGCATAAGCATCTTCATAATCAATACCCATAAAGAATGAGGGTTTCAACTTTATGAACTTAAAAAAAAAAATCATGTTGATCACTAGTCATTACAGGCCCTGTAGTCAATCGAGAAAATATACCTATTTTCAAAGATACATTTTTTTTGCTTTCTAGTGTTGCTATTTCAACTTCTAATACCCCAGTACTAACCATATGTGAAATAGAGTGAAGAAGTTCAGATATCAATTTGTATCACCTAGATACCAATTAGATTCAAGTAGTAGCACGAAAGAAAGAAGGAATGAAGGTTTCCTAAAGTCCTATAGCCTCTCGAAGAAAAGTAAAGGCGTCCCCATACCGTTCCGCAAGACTCTACTAAACTTGTCCTTGTGTGATGAGATCACCGAACCTAACGCTCTGATACCAAGTTTCTCACGACCCAAACCGAGTCGTACCCACACTTAACCTCCTAGGTGGGCGAACCAATGAATTCAACCCCAACTTATATTTATCATTCAGCTTACAAAATACTAACTATAATGCGGAAGCTTAAATCTTATTAGTGTAAGAAACACAAATCCATTATAGTCTACTATATGTCATTCACAAAACTTGAAAGTCATCACATCAATGACATCTAATCTCCAAATACTAAGTCTAATAGTATCAAAGACACTGCAATAAATGAAATAAAATAATTTGAGTCTGTAAACTAAGGACATCAGGTCATGACCGAGAGAATCCAACACAAGCTCGAATGTATAGCTCACCCTTGAACCTGATATGCTGAGACTGACTAGAGCTGAGGGAAAGTCAATGTCGTTGGTACACTCGCTGCACTCCATAAAAGGAAAACAAAGAAAAACACAAGTAGGGTTCAGTACAAGGCAACATGTACTGAGTAGATATCATCGGTCAACTCAAAATAGTAACTAATATGCAATGAATAATAGTATAAAATCAATTATAGCACTTAGCAGGTGATAAGAAACAAACAACATGAACAAGTGACAACTGAAGCAAGTACGTAATCAATCACAATATCAAGCACACACACGAGGACTCATGTCTCCACACCACGCTCGTTTGGGAAATGGGTTCTTTGAGATTGAGTGCATTAAGTTAATTTAATATCTTTTTCCTTTAATGTTACCATGCCGGAACATGACACTCCGATCCAATTATACCGTGTCGAAACGTGACGCTCCGATCCAATAATACCGTGTCAGAACGTGATACTCCGATCCAATTATACCATGTCGGAACGTGACACTCCGATCCAATAATATCATTAATTTATTTCATCAAGCCTTATTTAATCAAGGCATCACTTCAATAGAGAGGGTTCAAGATTATAAATTCCACGGTCTCAGGATTTCAGACCAATCACAAACCACACAACCAAGCTACACAATCACACAATCAAGTACATAGAGAACTTCACAATATCATTCAATGCATATCAATCACTATTAAGAGTCTATCTATCAAATAGAATAAAAGCATAACCTACCTCCACCAAAGAGTCGAAGTCAAGCAAACTAATTCACCAATGATATTCCTTTCTTCAATGCCTCAGATGATTTCCAATCTATCAAGTATGCATAATTCATAAGTAAACGAGTCTATAGACACCATATCACTATATGTCTAGCCTAGATCCAATAACTCACCCAAATCTATAATCAATTTCCTAAAGTTTAAGTCTAAGTGTAAGTCTCAATACCTCCAATTATCATAACTTTAACGGTATTCAAATAATACAATACACCTAATACATCTCAATATATCAAAACTTAATTTTTATAGAATAACTAAACAATAGATTAATACAAGGACCTAGAGTAATCACAAAGTTACAAGCAGTAACATGAATCGGAGAAAGAAAAAGGAAATATAAACCAAAACAATCCTCTACCCATACCCCTAAACTCGATTCTATTAAACTGCCAAAGACCATTACCCTTAATCATTGCAGTAATTGGCTATTGAAATCATTGGCCAGAAATATTGTCTCCCCCAAACTTCCAACATAATTTATAACATGTACAATTCAAATTGATGAATTTTAATTTACTGGTCATTAACATTCACGTGGGTACAGGAATAAATAGGAATTCGCCTCTTTATTTTACACAATTAACATTATAATATTAATTTAACTCATCAACAAACCATTAAACTAATTGCAATTCAATCATGTATG
>JAJOOR010015030.1:0-22482 GCA_036250505.1 Solanum acaule
CCCCCCCCCCCCCCCCCCCCCCCCCCCCCCCCCCCCCCCCCCCCCCCCCCCCCCCCCCCCCCCCCCCCCCCCCCCCCCCCCCCCCCCCCCCCCCCCCCACTCCAAATTTGTAATTTATAAAAAAGAAACTTTTCTTGAATTTTGAATTTTGGTAAATCTTCACACTTTCTTCTTTGTCATTTTCTCTGTTTTACATTTTCTACTTTCTAAATTTTGCTGGGGATAAAGATAAATGAAGATAGTGTTGGAGGGAACTGTAGGTTATTCATTACAACACTTGCCTTTTTTTTTTTATAATTAATAGTCCTAAGAATAGGTCAAGTTGCTGAATGTGGGATCATAGCCTATTTGATTATCTGGGTCCATGTCCCAATTGATGATTAACTTCAAAAATAAAAGAAAGAGGGAAAAATAGAAGAACACGTAACATAAAGGAACATTAAATACCGAAAAGGTGAATATTGTGGTGTTCAATCATAAGGTTTTCTAAAGAAATATTAAAAAGAAATATCAGCTGTTTTTCAGATTATAAAGAAAATGGTCATTACAAGGAAACTGATTATAAGCTGAAGTGAAATCGTAAAAACTAGTCCATCACTGAGGCAAATGACTCAATTTGAACTATTCCATTTGAACGTTATGCAGGAGAGAAATTGCGTAATAATCTACTGTAAACTGACGAGGCACTCTCGTGTATCGAGAAATTTTTCAAAAAAATGCATGAGATTTCTTAGCCTAATTTCAATCTCCAATCTGGATGCAGGAGGGATAAGAAGAGTCAATTTTTCGTCCTTTGAGGATCGAATGTTTGTATCTCAGTGTATAATACTCAGTCAAGGGAATAAATCTTGAATGTCAAGGATATCAGCTAGGACACTTGCTGCCGTGGTATCATTTCCTGCTCCAGCATCTTGGATAACCAAAGGTTGTTTCTCGTAACAACAGCAGTATATCTCCACCTGCAGACAAATGAATTGCAGACGTTCAATCATCATAGTCATTCTTCGACAAAAGCAAGTCATTAATCTTACTGATTGTATGACCTCCTAAGTACAAGGGATACATTTATGATTAAGGTAGAATCAAAGACCTTAACTGCATAAATTTTTTCAGGGCGACACCAGATGATGCGTAAAGAGTAAAGACAAAGTAAGGCGTCAGCCTAGGCATGGGTAAAAGATAAGCAATTCTTTCAAATCACAGCATGAAGTAATACATCACTACACTAAATGACATCACAAAAGGGCTTTAAACATTGGCGACGCGTATGATATGGTTGAACCTCCATAGCAGTTAAAAGAAAATTTCCAACGAAAAACAAAGTAATGGAACAAGAAGAAGAGGGACCAAAGAAACAACAAAATGGGAGGTGAAAGTGAACAATACATACCACATTATCACTTCCTCTTAATCTTCCCAGCCAATGCAGAATCTTTTGGAACTTCTTGGATGCCAACTTCACATCTGAAAATGAGAGATGTTAATGTCATGTACACAAAAGTGTGTTCAATGATCAATTTTTCCCCAAGTAGCAGTTGATTTTGCTAGAACAAATCATAATAGTTCTAAAGTAGACACTTATCAAGAAGACAAAAACCAATAAACAGAAATAACTATGTGTTTACAGCTTAACTAATATAACTGGTTTGTGTTGGGTTTTAAAGGTGTGAACAAGAAATGAAGGGTTGTGACTCTCCTGAAGAGTTGTGACTATGCCGAAGGGTTGTGACCTTTATGAAAGGTTGTGTCCTTTCTAAAGGGTTGTGACCGTTTGAAAGGTTATGCCTTTTTCAAAGTGTTGTGACATTTCTAAAAGGTTGTCTTCTTTCCAAAGGGTTGTGACTTTTACCCTTTGTTGGCTATAAATAGAGAAACTTTCTCTCATTTTTCTGCATCGAATTCTTCCCTTCTTTTGCATACATTTCTTACAAAACAAAATCAATCGATCGTGTCTGTGTGTGTGATTCATTGCTGTCATTTTGAGTTCATTGAAATTATCGAAGTTTGAGGTACCACTACTTCTTTAATAGTTAATCCATTTTATCTTGGGAGAAATTAATGTGCAATCTCGGGTACTTGAGGGGATTAAATTTCTTAAGGACACACAGTGGGTTCTGTGGACTCGGATAGTTCTTTGTGTTTTTCTTTTCATCTTTTATTATTTTTGGTTTGCTAATCTGAATACAGGAGTTAACAAGCTTACAAAATTTATTGTTGGTATTTCTGTGGTAAGGAAATTACTTCTATTTTCTGTGTTCTTTTTATGGGGAAAGGAAAAGAGAATTATTTTATCATATGATAAAAGAGATTTGGGATGAATTAGTACTACTTTAATATGTTCGAGTATATTTTTTGTAGTAAGTTTTCTTTGGAAGGGTAAGATTATTTTTATTTTCTTCCCAAGTACATTCAAGCATTGCTCCCCTTCAGTTTTCTTTTCAATGAGAAAAGTTATTTTGTGCATAAAGGCTAAGATGAACACTTGAATTTTTTCCCTATATTCTTGGTTTTATATAACTATGAGAAGAAGTAAATGAACAAATGTTGTCTCCTAACAATATTTGAACATGAGTTTAGTTTCTTGTTGAAATTAAATGTCTTTTTGAGGAAAATAGGAATATGATGGAAACTGAGAAAAGGAAAAAAAAATAGCAAGAAAAGTGACTTGCATGGAATTATTGCTGATAGATAGAATATGATTCAATGAGAGTAAAAATCAGGTTCTATCTTTATTTCCCTTGATTATTATTTTCTTTTTCTATCCTTTATAAGTTATGAAATTTATTTCATAAATGTTAGGATAGATGGTCATTATATGATGATCTCAGAATATATCTTTATTATTATTAATATGTATTCTATTTAGAGGAGGAAAAATAAAACTTTTGTAGTTTTCTACTCCATGTGTAATTTGATCGTGTTTGACTTTTGGAGATTTTTTTTTACTCCTTTAGTTTGAAGAATATAAGAACTTCACGAACAAATCAGATTATGCATTGGTTTGAAGAATATAGAAACTTCACCAATTTGTTAAATACTCTGTTTGAATGAATATTCTGACTTGAAGAGTACAAAATCTTTGTCTGGAATATTAAGGCTAAATGATTGAAAAAGATAAAATCTTCGTCGTTAGCTCGAAACAATATTGTATTTGAGGTTTCTGGATATTAAAACCTTTTTGGTTTACTACTATGTCTGAATGTGAAACTGATTCGGAGAATATTAAAACTTCATCAGAATTCAAGTTCGGTTAACGATTAGAAGAATATAAAAACTTCATCGTTAAACTAGAAACAAGTTGTATAAAGATTGAATCTTTATTGTTAGTATTCTAAATACTAAGTGGTTTGTCTAGTTGTGACAAAACGGGAAAAAAAAACACTAGTGACATAAAATTAGTGATTTTTGTGCTTGGAATGGGTGTTTATATGGATTAAATCTCCAAAAGAAGGTTTCGTGTTGCCAATGTGTAAGCATGGGAAAAAAATATGTGGAAAATATTTTTGAGAACATATTTAAAATGTGGGGGGTTCTTTACTTGTGATAAAGACAAAATTAGATTTACTATCTAATTTAAATTTGAAAGTACAAGATATGAAATTTAATGACATTCTTGTATTATATTAGACCCACAAAATTATATTACTCATTCAAAAGAATTGTATTCTTTGATGAAAAAGTTTCACTTAAAATATTGTGATTTTTCATGAAAAGATATGTCTATTAAAATAATTTTTTTTGTATAGACATGAGCATTGGTGAAAAGTGATATGTTATGTTCGTGTTGTAAAACAAACATTTGGGTCATATTGCCCTTATTGGACCGATGAGTCTATGATCATGGGTAATTCTATAACAAATTGAATGTTATATAAAGGTCCTTCTGAAAAGGACATATGGCAAGGTGTTGACTCTAAAACAATGTCTGTATTTGAGAAAGTTATAAAAAGTAAAGAACAAAATATGTGTGGGAAAAGGTTACCTCAGAGAAGGTCTTTTCACGAGACCGACGGAGGACAAACCACGGCCCGTGGTCAGGACCACGAATTGTAGGTAGGGTCCGTGGTTGGCCACCCTGAAATCCCAGAAAAAACCATGATCTAAGGTTGGACCTACGCACCATAGGTAGAACCACAGTCTGCTAGATGCCAAATGACGCCCTGCCAGAATGGACCGTTGGTCAGTCCACGGTCCGTCGGTCTGGTTCGTCGATGGCTTTGTCAACTTTTAAGTTAGGATCGTTTTGGTCTTTTCCCTTATGCATTGGACATTTAAACTACGTCGTTTTACTCAGTTTAAGCTTGATAATTTAGTCATAACCTATCAAAAACCTTTACTCCCAAAAATCAACAACTTAGAGCAAAAAGAGAAGAAAGAGGCACTAGTTTTCTCAAGAACACACATCAGTTTTTCTTCAGTTTTAGCCTCGAAATAGAAGGATTTCTCTGTAGGCTTCATCACCAGATATGTGGGATTTTACTAGTGGGTTCCTTTCATCCATTAGGTCCCTAGAATTCAGTCAGTTTCTTGATTCTACATATTTTGTTTAGACCTAGGGTTTGTAAAATCTTGGAGAATTATTATGATTTCAGTTGCTATAGTATCCATAATCTAAATATCATGTTTTCTTGGAAACGTTGCTTAACTCCCTATATGAAATTCAGAACCCTAGTTCTTGCAGATTCTCTTAGTTCATGAATTATACTTGCTAGGTCAGTTAAACAGATAACCATGCTCCAGATTTCGAATGTTACATAATCAGTATATAAATGCTGCATTCTCAGTTAGCATGTCAGTATTTTGAGCTATTCAGTATTTCAATTACATTTCGGTCATATACATATTTAGTTGGGAGTAGACTTAACACCGAGTTGGACTAGGGTTCAGCGTACCCTCATAGTCCCAAAACTACGTGCTCCCATAAAAGTATAAGTCCCATCTATTGGGCTTCAGATTTATTGATCACGCCAGTCATGCCTTTCTACCCCTGGCAAGGTATATTGGGTCCTCTCGATGAGGCGTATACATCGGAATCCACTTTTAGCTAACGTGGTTTTATGTCGGTTAATAGTAGCTCCCACAGTTAGACTCTTAGTGCATTTGATCAGGTTTTCATTATATACTTCAGTATTCATTTTAGCATGTCATGTTCATGATTAGTACCTGGTCATTGCATTTAGTTTAGCTTTTCAGTTATCTTTTCAGTATTTACATTCTTGCTCAGTTTGCAATATTGTTCAGTTATGCCTTGTTTTAGCTTATATATGTTTGTTCAGCTTAGTATCTATATCCTGCATGCTCAGTTCATTCAAAGTACTGACACATACTCTGCGCTACATCCTTTTATGATGTAGGTTCAGGTACTCAGCATCCATATTGCGCTTAGATCGATTCTCGGTCTGCACTCAGCAACTTCAGTAGTGAGTCCTCATATTCCTAGGACAATAGACATGCTTTCATTTTAATCTTTACTTTCATTTTTCAGTTTTGTTAGAGTTAGTTAGAGGGCATGTCCCAGCAAATCAACTCAGTTAGAGGCTTTTCAAACATAGTAGTAGTAGTATCAACTTGTCTTGTTAGGTTTGATCTTTCAGTGTTATTAAACTCTTAACATGTTTAATACATTCAGACTAGTTGGGTATTCCCCATTATCTAGTTATCTATTGTTTAGCTTCCGCACAGTATTTTTCATATTCAGTATTTTTAGTATGCTTATAATATGCCAGACTCAGGGTTAGCTTAGGGTCACTCGTGATCCTAGGTCCCGTGTTACGTCAAGGGGGTAGCCTCGTGGCGTGACAATTTGTATATCACGCATTTTGTCTGAAATATTCGAGCGATTTTTTGTTTAAATTTTGGATAGCTAAAGTGTCTCTTTGTGCACTATCAAAGTTAAAGGTCAAAGTTATAATTTGAAGCCAAGTTAAGGGTCATATCTATGTATTATGCCTAAATTATTACCAGACATACTCAGATTAGATGAAAACTTATTTGTGTTTGTTATTTACAATAAACCAATAAATACATGTCAAATGTTCAGATAAAGACTTTTCAAATTAGGAGGATTGCGTCAAGCTTTAATTTATTGGGTAGGTTGGAATAAATGGATGGTTTCAAATTGGGAGGATTGACTTTTTAGTATAGTGGCAATTATGTGGAGTGATGGTGTAGAATTAAATAATTACTCTAAGCTTATAGTACGTTCTAACGTGTACTAAGAATTGTTTATGTATTATTCCTATTTTTAAAAAGGGAAAAAAGAGTTGACCTATAGTTTTTTGGGGACCACATGCCACCAAATTCACATATTTATATTGAAAATAAAAACTTTCACCAACTAAGCAAAGAACCTATTGTTATCAAAATCCGATAAAAAAAAACAATAATTAAAACTCGCTAATAGTTGAGGCCAGGTATATCATTGTTTGGATGCTTTTAGATGCATGTTAAATTATCTCGAAATGACCTCTTGTATTTTTCTACTATCTACTATGTAGAAATGTGAAGACCAAGAACGACCTAGGGTAAATAAGTAAATTTACACTAATAAATACATTTTCTTCATATATCTAGAACCATCCATTACATTCCGCCAAAGATAAAAAGGTAAATTTGTGACTCAAATTTGTGAAATTGGAAGTAAAATTGACTAAAATTGCATCTAAGTGATAATTATTGTAGTTGATTGAATTCCAAGTTTCATTGTGTTGCACTAAAATTGTAACGTTATCCATCAATTTAATTGAAACTTCAAACCCTATAAAATTTAAATTTTGAATAATATGCCCTTTAACTTGGTCTTATTTTATATTTATGCCCTCCAACCTTTAACTTGTATAAAGTTGAACAAGTAGACACATGAGCCCTACGTGGTATAATACACATTGGACATCACGTAGGATGAAAATTATTATCATGTAAGATGTCATGTAGGACGCTTGTGTCTATTTATTCAACTTTATACAAATTTAAGTGTCTACTTGTGCACATTCAGTCAATTGTCTTGTCGTGAATGCTGAGATGTACTAGTGATTCATCTTTTCTTTTGCGATCATCCTGTTCACATTATACACTAATTTTTTGCATCATTTTTGTTGTTGCAGAGAATGAAAAGATAAAAGAAGCTGATTCTATATTGATTGTTGGTGGCGGTCCTACTGGTGTTGAACTTGCTGCAGAGATCGCTGTCGATTTTCCTCAGAAGAAGATAACTTTGGTGCACGACAGATCTAGATTACTAGAGTTCATCAGTCTAAAAGTGTCTGACAAGACTTTAGAATGGTTAAAGAACAAGAATGTGGAAGTGAAATTGATGCAATCTGTCGATTTGAGTAATAACACGAACAACTCAGGTGGAAACAAAATACATTTCACTTCGTCTGGGGAAACTATCAGAGCGGATTGCCATTTTCTTTGCACGGGAAAGCCACCGGGTTTAGAGTGGTGAAGGGAGACATATTTGAAGGATCGAATCAATAATTTTGGAAGATTGAAGGTTGATGAAAATCTTAGAATTAAGGGTCATAGAAACATATTTGTTGTTGGAGATATAACTGATATTAAGGTAAGCACTAAACTACATATCTTTTATTTCTTGAAAATGCATCCTTTTTGTAGTGACGAATCTTGTATGTGTTCCTAAGAACAGAAATTTGTCCATTTCTCGTGGTCTTAAAAGGTCGTGATAACTCGTAAGAGCTCTTGAATGGAAAAGAGATGTAACTCTAGTTCCTTATGAATCAGTAGTCACTCCTGTATTACCAATGGGGGCAATTGACAATTGAATCCAGTTTTGACCATTATTTTTCATATTAGTAATAGTGCGTGTTGGAATGTACGCCTCCACTAAATATGATAGGACCAGGTCCTCAACACAATTATAATGAACAAAAAATAAGTACTGAAAGTAAAGGTAGCGCACACACTTTACGTGGAAACCTCTTTGCTCAAGGGATTAAAACCATGACCTGTCTCACAGGATTTTCAAATTGCTTTTACTAAACTTCACAAGCCAAAGTAAAACCCAGTTTACAACACACACGAGATTAACCTACTAATCTTTATTCTAAGTAATACACTATCACTCAATGAGCCAAAGCAATGCATGCATTGCCCACTATACTAACCCAACTGATTAATATAGACTTTAACGTAAGACACTAAGTTGCCCTCAACTAAGTTCTTACAATGATTCACCCAAGGTTAAAACGTTTCTATCACAAGCGAAACTATTCCTACAATATAAGCATAAATACAAGCAATCAAAGTACCAGCTAATTGAGGAAGCAATAAAGTAATCTATTAGGCCCCTTGTTGTTTAGAAGCTTGAATCTATCTCTTTGCATGAATGAATGATTTGTTGTTTGTGATGTTGAATTTATCAACCATTAAGAGTTATTGACCAATGTACAAACAACCTCCTCCTATCTTATTGGTGTGGTACACTGACGACCTCACCAAACTCTGACACGACAGCTTGCCAAATGTATAACATATGGCCTTGGATGAGCATACTCTGCAAAGGACCGGGTCCCTGCACTTGTGAGGAGATCATCAAAACATCTGGGAGCATTAAGACTTATCAGTGCAGAAAGAAGGCCCTGCTCCAAGTTGTTCGAGAATGTTGGTATTGAGTTCCTCGACCCTTTGATAAAGGATTAGTCAGTTCTACCCTTTCATTTTTCCCTTGCCATGTAGGTAAAGCTAAAAGAGAGCATCATTGGCCTAATAATGATTGGTTAATGTATCACATTTTATTCGTGAAATGACTTGGATTGTTATTAGTCTGAGTACGAAAAAAAATCATGGGTTGCATCCTTCGAGCATATATGAAGGGTGGTGATTTTTTTAAGTATTGTTGCAATAGAGAAACTACAACCGAGGGTCTATTAAAAACAACCTTTCTATCTTCCAAGATATGGGAAAGGTCATGGTACATACTACCCTCCCTAGACCTCATTTGTGGATTACACTGGATATGATGTTGCAAGAGGTAAGGTCAGCGTAGAGTCGATTTAAAAGGCATCTTGAATCTTTCTGATAATATAGCAGTAGCTACAGGACTTGAAGTACTATTATTCATTTGAATTCTTACCTGAAAAGGTAGGAGTAAGGTTTGTGTAAACTCTACTTTCTCATCAATACTGTGTATGTTGTTGTTGTTATTATTCTTCAAATGAATTTTAATGCTTCTTCATTACCAGGAACTTAAAGAAGGATATTCAGCCTAAAAACATGCTCTAGTGGCCGTGAAGAACTTGAAACTTTCGATATATGAGCAGAGGAAAAGAAAGCAAACTTGCAATATACGAGCCTCGATCATAGCCTAAGCTCTCCGTTTCGTTAGGAAGGCAAGATGCAGTGGCTCAATTTTTGTTCACGACGATCCTTGGATTAGTCCCTGGGATGATCAAGTCTAAGGATTTATACGTTGGGAAAACGAGGAAGAAAATAGGGCTTCAACCTAAGTAATATGCATTGTTTCATTCATGAAATTTAAGATCATTTTGAGTGTGAGAAAATGTTGCCATTTCATGGCCAAAATTTGAGGTTCTTCTACTTATGTTTTGCAATAGAATGTGCATAGGAGTTCAATGGCTAATATTTTTAGTTGTTGTAGTTAAGGAGTGTAGGATTTAGTATTCTCTCTTTATTTTGGCTTGTTAGTTGGGGTTTTTTCAAAAATATTTGCACCTACATAGTTATATTTTTTAGTTTACACTTGTATATCCAATATAACTGATATGAGTTGTGGTGAAATAGTTGAGATTTTTCTACCTTTAATTAGAATTTAGGAGCACGAGTCGTGGAATGGAAAAAATCATGTCAAGAGCACCGCCCCTTGAAATGCGCAAATCCAAATTTAGTCAGACTCCAATGTGGATATCAAGCACCGAATTGAAAAATACAATATATCCACTATAAAAAATATATAGCACGTTGCTAACTACAAAAATAATATATCCATTTTCAGTTGCAATTGTTGTTCAAAATCATCTAATCCAATCTCCATCAAATGACTTCAAATTTTATAGAGCGAATCTCTTTAGACTATTCCAACAAATCTAAACAACACTTCAAATTTCTCACACACATAAAATAAAAGAAAGACACGATTTGAAATTCAAATCCACTTCTTCGAGCTTATTCAATCATCACGAGTTATCTTTCTAATTTGATTTTCTGTTAACAAATCTTACAAAATCATTACTCTAACCACTAGTTGAGTCCCAAACATATTTACAAAATCGAGTTTGTCAACTTACAAAAGAGGCTTGCACTGGAAACATGAAATAGTATCAACGGTACAATGATTTTAGTCGCCCTTCTTTGATAGCCGCATCTCAAATACTTGCCTATAACAGCAGATCTGAGTTCACTGTGGACGACATAATAGCTTTAGCAGAAAGAACAAAAAAATAAAAAAGAACTCGCGAACAGATGTAAAAATAGCAGCAGCACCTTAGAAGCACTTCCTATGGACAATGGATGGACCAGACTTGTCGTACTCGCCCTTCAAAATCCACATCTGATTAAGCACATAGCATGTTTAAGTTAGCAACAACACAGTTCAAAATGAAGTTTAAAATTGCAAAAGTATATGCAAGAAAAGATTTTTATGCAAACATTGAAGGATAGTGCAAATACAATGTATTAAACATTCTACTGTTAAAAAAAGTTTCCGTTGATGCTTACAAGAACTAAAGACTTTCTATTAAACATGGTGGCACAAGCTACATATGATTTCTTTCGCAATTGAGACGTGAATTAAAACACGGTAAGAGCATAAACCAATAAGCAATGAGAAACGAATCCAGTACCTGCCCCATCCAAGAAATATACAACTATATAAATCTATGTGTTTGATGATGAGCACAACATAATTATCCCTTATCTTTTCAAAAATTTAGATTCTCTATTGAGGTTATGTGTTTGGCGATGAGCACAAAATAATTAAAAATGAAGAGAATTAACAAAAAAGCAAAGTGAAGTAAACAGAAATAAGAAGCTTCTGAGGGAAAAGAATAGCTTACATCAGTTGGAGAGCTATTCTTTTAATCATTACAGCCATTCCTGATTGATGTCTATGATGGGAATTTGAGCAATATTTGGCCAGTATTCCCCCTTGTCAAATTCTAGTAGTGGACTGAGCAATGGACAGTAGCGAATAGATAGTTTAGAGAGGGAAGAGGCATCCCTTTTAGTGAGAGAGGTATGTTGAAGGTCAGCTAATGAGATTTTAGTATGGACTCCTACCTTCAAACCTGAAGAAGAAACTCATTTGGCACCTGTTTGGGTGATCCTGGGTGAAGTACCTTGGCACTGCTACTGCCCAGAGGTCCTTAATCCTCTTCTATCACCTTTTGGTAAGGCACTTTTTCTAGACTTAGCTACTCATAAAAGACTAGAGGTAGTGTCGCCAAAGTTAAAGTTTAAGTGGATCTTACAAAGGAAAGACCTCAACATGTTTGGATAGGATACGATGAAGATGAGAATGGTGAAGGAAAATGGTTTATCTATTCAATATGAGGGGGTACCTGACTACTGTAATTATTGCAAACATCATGGACATGATTATAATGCTTGTGAGGTCAAAGGGAGGGATGAAGAGGCTAAAAGAATAAAAGAAAAAGAAGAAAAGAGGAAAAACAACCAACAAAATCAATAAACACAGAAGTTATGGGAGGTATGAATGGTGGGATTCAAGAGGAAACTACTAATCTGTAGGAAGGGGTGTCCAAAGGGAGGGAATTGTCTCATGTTATGCATGAGAATTTGATTGACCCTAAGACTGACCCTAGAGCTCCTACTACCTCTAAGAATGCTGATCCAGTCTCAGTTACAAGAACAAACTGATGATATCATTGGTATTGAAAAGGCTACTAAAGATGATATGCTTGATACTGAAAAGAGAGGAAGATATGGTACATATTGATGATATTGAAGGTACACCTTCTGAAGATCCCACTATATCTACCAGTGTGAATGTCCCTAAGCAGTCAAGTATGCAACAAAGATCAACCTACCAACCAACTCAAAATGATGGTTCAAAACAGCAGACACAGAGAAAAAGTCCCCAAATGCTCAACAATAAATCTACGCTGGCTCTCAGTAAGAAAAAGAGAGATGCTATAAAGAAGAAACAAGCATTGGAAGAAAAAAGAAATGTTGAAATGCATCAAAATGTGGACTATGAGTTGGTTAAGGAGCAAGTAGGTAGCCATGCAGTTCCCCTCCAGACCAAAGATAATCCTTGTGAATTGTGATAGTAATACAACTGAGGACAATAATGATGATTATAGGGTGGTCAATTATGAAGAAGAGTATGATCCTGATCAATTGGAAGAACATGAAGATGATGATGAAACTAGTGCTCATCTACTGAAAGCCTTTGGATCCACCATGAATTCTGACTGTCAGGATGAAATTCAACAAGTAACTCAGAAGGCAGGTTTATCACCTAGAGGTTAAAAGGAGAAGAAAGAGAAAAACATACAAAATATTATCAGCAACTCTGGTAATACAATTACTGCCAAGAGTAACATCAACACCAGGTCCAAATCCCAAAAACATTGATGATTAGTACAATTAGCTGGAATGCTAGGAGTATTAGCACTCAAGGTGCTTTGGATAGACTCCAAAAACTTGAGGATTACTACAATCTCTCTATGATTGCAATTCTTGAACCCAAAACCAATAAACATCAGCTCAACTATTATAAAATTAGCTTAGGATGGACAATGCTACTCCCAATTCCAACAGTAAGATCTGGTTATTTTGGAACCAAGATGTTGACTGTAAAATTTTGGATCAAGATGAACAGCAGGTTACTTGTGAAGCTAAGCGTGTAGCTTGACAAACTTCTTACCTCCTCACTTTGTCTATGCTAAATATAAAGATCATATGAGAAGAGACCTATGGGACAAGATGCTTCAATTTTCTAGATTGGACAAACCTTGGTGCACTATAGGAGATTTCAATGTGATCAGTCATATTGATGAAAAGATGGGAGGACTACCTTACAACATGAATAAATTTTTTGAATTCATTAGTGTTATTGAAGCCAGTGGACTAACTGACTTGGGATTCCATGGACAAATTCACTTGGTGTAATCACAGAGATGGTGAAGCTAGAATTTGGAAGAGACTGGACAGAGCTATGGTCAATGATAAATGGATAGAGGTGTTGCCTATGTCTAATATCACTCACTTAGCCTCAACTGGTTCTGACCACTGTCCCCTGCCTCTGGAAAGTGTTGACAGAAATACCAATACTAGTAAATAGAACCAAGCTCAATCAGATTAATGCTCAATGCATCAGATACTTAGAAATTGAGCAATCCACTCTCAAACAAAAAACTCAGCTGCAGTGGTTTAAAGATGGATATGCAAACACCAAGTATTTCCATGCTATTATCAGAGGTAGGAGAAGTAAGTTGTTTATCCACAAAATCAGTGATTATCATGGTAATACTATCAAGGGGGATGAGAATATTGCAAGTCCTTAGATGCCTTCCTAGCATGATCACTGGTCTACAAAAGAAGACTTATTACTTACAAATTATATTAAGGAAAATGGTGAAGGTCAATGGAGATACTTGCCCAATAAAGCTGGTATGCCTTTGCACTTCGAGTTTTATGTTGATCAGACTCTTTAAAAATGTTATCGTATTTATGTTGGATTTTCAGAAATGTACTATTTTAGAAAGATTTGAGACGTATTTGTTGATACTTTGAAAAGTTCGAATAATATAGTTCAAATTTATGTTTTATGTGTGTTGATTTCTAGAATCTTGTTTGGCTTTTAAATAATCATAATATGGGGATATTATTGACTTTAGGTCAAGCTCAATTCACATTGTTAAGAATATTGTTTAATGCTTGTCATTTTATTTGGGGTGGAAGTCATTTTTAGCATTTGATAACCTGATCAATGAGGAAGTCCTTAGATGCATTCCTAGCACAATCACTGAGTATCAAAACCAAAAACTCCAGGCCATGCCAACAAAAAGGGAACTGAAACAGGCTATCTAGTCAATGAGTGTTAATTCTGCAGTTGTTCCTGATGGAATGAGTGGCATGTTTTTCCATTCCTGCTGGGATATCATCAGTGATGATCTCATTAACATGATACAACTATTTTTTTTGTGGCCACAGTATTCCTAAATTTATTTCTCATGCTTGCCTAGTGTTACTCCCAAAAGTGAATCATCCTAATAAGTTTTCTGAATTCAGACCTATCTTCCACAGTAATTTTACCAACAAGGTTATTTTTTTTATAACCGAGAAATCTATGTGACCTGCCCTTTAGACCAATTACAGCCTTTTAAACTCAGTGGATAATGGGTCCCCCCTCTACCCTTCTCCATTTAAATAACAGGCTTCGCTTTGCATGATGTGGGGCTCGAACCTGCGACCTAAGCCACAGATCCTCCACCTTTTGCCACTCGAGCTAGGCCTTGGGGGCACCAACAAAGTTATTTCCAAGCTGCTATATCTCAGATTAGCCCCCATCCTGCCTCGTCTTATTTCTGAGAACTAGTCTAGATTTGTTCAAGGAAGGAGTATTTATGAAAATATTATGCTAGCTTAGGAGCTTAGGAGCTTATTCACGATATAAATAAACCCAAGACAGGAGACAATGTGGTCATAAAACTTGACATGGCCAAAGCTTATGACATGGTTTCTTGGTCCTACACATGTTTAGTTATGAGAAGAATGGGTTTTGGAGAAATGATCATTGACATGATTTGGAGACTTCTGTCAAACAATTGGTACTCTATCATTATCAATGGTTCTAGACATGGTTTCTTCCATTCTACAAGAGGTCTCAAGCAAGGTGATCCTCTGTCTCAGCTCTCTTTATCATTGGTGCAGAGGTCCTTACTAGGATGCTAAACAATCTTCATCAACACTATCTCTATAAGGGCTTTCATATGGAAAGAAATGGTCCTCAAGTAAATCATTTGAGCTTTGCAGATGATATAATAATCTTCACATCAACTAGCAAATACTCTTCGAAGCTTATTATGCTATGCAGATGTATGAAACAACTTCTGGACAGCTTATGAACAAGGAGAAGAGTCAGCTACTTATTCCAGAAAAAACACCTCCTGATATCATTGAAAGAACTAAAGCTATTACTGGTTTTAGTCACACTTTTGGGCCAATCACATATTTGGGTTGTCCTTTATATATTGGTCGTCAAAAGATTATTTATTTCACTGGCATGGTGGTTAAAGTTATTGCCAGAATCAAAGGATGGCAAACCAAAATGTTAAGCTATGGGGGCAGAACTACTCTTATCAAATCTGTCTTATATTTAATTCCCATACATCTGCTAACTGCTATCATCCCTACGACTACTACCCTCAAACAGATCAGGTGTAGCTGACTTCTTTTGGTGGTGGGAGAAGGACCAAAGAAAATACCATTAGGCATCTTGGGAAACTCCAAGTTTTCCTTGTGAAGAAGGTGGAATTGGTATGAAGAATCTTGGCGATATGTGTTTATCTCTGCATTATAGACAATGGTGGAACTTCAGATCCAAAAAGTCCCTTTGGGGTAACTTCCTCAAAGCCAAATATTGTCAAAGAACAAATCCTGTCATTTTTTTTTTATATCAGTAACTTTGTATCATATCAAGGATCAAAACAGTACTTGGGTAGTACTGAAACCATATTTACAATAGAGCTCTAGTGTCTTTCCTCTCTAGCTATAAAGAATCTAGAACATCTATGATAGACATAGTATCATTAGAGTAAATTTGATTACACCAAAAACATAGCTGTAAGATGAAGTTCAACTTGATCTTCTGCACATCATTCTCTAAGCTCTCAAAACATCTAGAATTCCTCTCCTTCCAAATTGTCCACCAGATACAAGTTGGGACAATTCTCCATCTACTCCTATCCTTAGCATGTGAACATGTTCCCTCCCAGCGGCTTGCCTCTGTTATCTTGCCTGACATTGTCCATGCTATACCCTTATGGTTTAGGATGATTCTCCACAAATGAGCTGTGAATGGACAATGCAGAAATAGATGGTTGAGTGTCTCAGCTGATTCTTTACACAGGAAGCATCTTGAGCACAGTGTCATACCTCTGCTCATCAAGTTGTCCAGTGTTAAAGTGGCCTCCTTTGCTAGTAACCATACAAAATTGATACCTTGTGGGGAACTTTTATCCTCCAAATCTGCTTCCATGGCCAGTTTGCTATCTGGTGGTTGGACTGGTTCATAATTTTATATGCAGCATTAACCTTAAAAATGCCTTTGGAGTTGCCCTGCCACCATAAATGATCTTCACCAGCTTGAACCCCAGGAAATTGATCAAGTTTGCTGAGGAAATCAACCACTCTTTGAACCTCCCAATCATTGAAATGTCTTCTAAAATTCAAGCTCCACCCGTCAGATATCCACATTTCAGCTATAGTTTTCTGTTGGTGAAGGACTAAGTTGAAGATATCCGGAAAGACCAGTTCCATGATACCAATCTCATGCCAATTATCCTTCCAAAATCTAGTTTGTTTCCATTTGCCACTTTGATTCTTGATTGAGTTTTCAACTCACTCCAGAGGGATCTGATAGACCTCTATAGGCTGACCCCATACGGAGTATTGACTTCCTTGGTCATCCAACTATCCTCTTGTTCATATTTGGCTTTAATCACTCTTCCCCACAATAAGTGGTTTTCTTTGGTGAACTTCCACAACCACTTCATCATTAGAGCTTTACTTTGGATTTTCAGGTTCTTGATGCCCAAACCACCCCATTTTTTTGCACAAATGATTGAGTTCCACTTGACCAAATAGTAGCCTTTCTTCTCTTTGTCACCATGCCATAAATAGTTCCTCCTAATTCTATCCAACCTCTTGATGGAATGGGAAACAAGGACATCATGTATGTTGGAAGTGCATCAAAGACTGAGTTGATCAAAGTCAGTCTACCTCCTCTTGACAAGTATTGGGTCTTCCATCTTGCTAATTTCTTTTCACATTTCTCAATAACAGTATCCCAAATCTCAATAGACTTCGAATTGGACCCCAAAGGCATTCCCAGATAAAGGGTTGGCAAAGACCTTACCTCTCCTCCTAGAATAGATGCCAACGAATTCATGTGGGGCACATCATTAATGGGGTAAAGAAAGCTCTTACCCCAGTTTATGTGAAGGCCTGAGATGCCTTCAAAGAGCACTACGATTATTCTGAGATGTCTCAATTGGTTTCTATCAGCATCACAAAATATGAGGGTATCATCAGCATATTGCAAATGAGTCACCTCTAGGCTATTACTCCCAACCCTGGCTACCTCAAAACCCTTTATCCATCCATACATATTAGTTGTTTTTAACATAGTATTTAGTCCTTACATGGAAATGATAAACAACAAAGGAGACATAGGATCTCCTTGCCTGAGATCCCTTTGAGCCTTAAAGAAGCTAGTAGGTGATCCGTTAATCAACACAGAATAACAAACAGTGGATATACAAAATCTGATCCAATGTATCCATTTTTTCCCAAAGCCCAACTTCTTCAGCATACATAGCAAGTACTCCCAGTTTACATGATCACATGCTTTTTCTATATCTAGTTTGCATAGGATACCATGCTTCTTTTGTTGCACTCTTGAGTCTATTGCTTCATTTGCCACTAAAACTGCATCCATGATTTGTCTGCCTTTGATGAAAGCCATTTGCTGAACATCCACCAGATTGGAGATCACTCCTTTCAGCCTCTCTGTCAATACTTTGGAAAATAATTTGTAGATGCTAATCTTGTCATTAAAAAATGGAACTCTGGACAATCTCTCATATGGATGAATATGATCATTAACAGGATGGAAGTTGAACCTCACATTCAATGGACTATTAACTCTGGAAGTTGCAGTTTTTGGTGGGATGACTGGCTGGGGGTAGGATCTCTAGCAAATCACAGTGATTACCTTCGGTGGCGTAGCCAGAAATTTCACGAAGGGTGTCCAAGAATCGCATAGGTAAAAAAAAAAAAATTAACGATGGGTGCACAAAAATTTTGAAATCAAACTACGTAACATTAACAATTAATTTTTTAAAATCAAAAAATATACTAAAATTTTTAAAATCAAACCACATAAAATTTAGCTTGAATTTTCATGTTTATTTAATAGGAAGTGAACGAAAAAGAAAAAAGAGAAAGAGAAAATTCAGTTTATAATGAAATCACTTTTATACTTCAAGATTTCACCAACCTTTGGTGAATTAACAACAAGATATGCAAAATAAAGAGTAAAATCAAACAAGTTTTTCTAAAAAGAAATTCTATATAGAGCCTTTTTCACCTTTAGTAGCTTTATAGAAAAAAAAATAGAATTTGCTTATTAAATTTAAATTAAATAATTACTTTTAAATTTTATTTAAAATTTTAGTGAAAAGAAAAAGTGATTAAAAATTAATGTTTACTATGTTTTTTTTTGTTATATTTTTAAGTTGTAGGTCTCTAATTTGAGATTATTCTAATAGATAATATGAGTTTTGAATTGTTGAAAAAATAACATATTTATTAAATATCTCTAATTAAGATTTTTAATAGATAATATTAATTTTGAATTATTAAAAACATAACTGATTTATTAACTATAATTAGAAATTAATTAGGAGCTTTTTGAAAATGTAAAAACAAAATGCAGCAACTGGGATTCGAACCTGTGCGTGCACGCATTAATAAACCTTCGCGTTGGGCAGAGATACCGCTGGGCTAAGAAACTTTACTGTGCTTAAGGGTGTCTAAAATGTCTTATTTAACCATTTAAAGTATAATTTTACTTATATAGACGATGTAATTTTCTGATGAAGGGTGTCCAATTGGACACCCTTGAGCATAGTGTACCTCCGCCCCTGATTACCTTCCCAGTCTAAATAATGTCACAGTTTCCAGCTACCTTGTTAATGGAGAGTGGAATGAGGATAAAATAAGACAGCGTGCACCTCAACAACTCATTCATAAAATCCTCAATACTAATGTTAGAGTGCAACAGGACATCCCAGATCAAGCCATCTAGAAACTTACTACCAGTGGGAGTTTCACTTGTGCTTCAGCCTGGGAGCATGTGAGGAAGAAAAGGAATAGGACTTTAACTGACTCCCTAATTTGGCATAAAGCTATTCCTTTCAAGGTCTCCTTTTTATTATGAAGAGCACCTCAGACTCAAGCTCCCAAACAAATGACAAAATTAGTGCCTTTGGACACTCTACTGCAAATTGTTCAGGTTGTTACATTCCAGGAAGATGTTGATCATATTTTCATTTCTGGAAAATTTGTTAAGCATATTTGGAAGTATTTTGCTAGCAGGCTGGGGGTACAACATAGCAGAACCCCTATGAGGAGGATGCTGATGAATTGGTGGATTACTAAACCTAACAATGAAGTTTACAAGCTCATAATGAAAGGCTCCCCCATTTTCATTTGCTGGAACCTTTGGAAGAATAAGTGTGCTAGTAAATATGGTGAGAAACAATCAAGTACAACTAGAGTCAAATTCTTTATCTCCAAGGAGCTTCACATGCTTATTATCACTACTTATCCATCCATCAAATGGCCTAACAACTGGAATGAGTTCAGTTCTCTGGTGGAGAACTGCCAACATGATATTAAGGTCACTCAAGTAAATTGGTGGAAACCTCCTCAGTCCATGTTAAATTAAATACTGATGGTAGTGCTCTGAGAATCCAGGTAGGATTGGAGCTGGGGACCTACTGAGAGATCATAAAGGCAAACTGATCTATGCCTACCTTTAGGTGTGGGTTCAAACAATCAAGCAGAAGTTATAGCTGCAGCCTTTGGGATGAATTGGTGTATTCAACATGGGTATAGTAGGATCATTTTGGAAGTAGATTCTGAACTTTTAGTGAAATGGCGCAAGCAAGAAAGTATCCCCTCCTTGGAGCATCTACAAAAATATCATGGAACTTCAAGACTTGATTAAAATGATTGATTTTTTTCAATGCAATCATGTCTTTAGAGAGGCCAATTTCCTTGCTGATACTCTTTTAAAATATTCATTTGAGGAAAAATACTCAACATTTTTACAATTATCATCATCTGCCTCAAGAGACTAGAGGTTACATCAATTTAGACAGAATGGGCATGGTATGCTTCAGAAGGAAAAAGTTGAAGAGGATAAAAAAACCACCCTAGAAGATGGCTGATCAGTATCCTGGGACAAGTTATCACTTGTTCATTTCCTTTTTGTGCAACTTCTTCCCTTAAGCTATATACTATAGATACAGCTTCTAGGAAGGGGTTAGTTTTTGGTTAGGCTATTTTCTCTATTGTAAGGGAAGAGTCTCCCTTATTTATGATTTCCTAGTTTATATGTATTGAAAGGAGTCCTCTCTTCTAGGTACATAGTTCTAGGCTTCTTTCAATAGATTTTAGGGTCAAGTTGATAAGCCTTATTAGGCTAGTCGACATATGATCTACCATAGGATTGGAGGTTAGGTTAATGTCCCCCTCCTTGTCTATTTTGTTTTGTTTTATTATGTGCTAAGGCCTGGGGGTGTTGCTAAGCCCCTAATCCCCTTAAGGGTCATTAAAATAAAATAAAAAACTATGGAACAAGAGACAAACAAAATATAGTAGGAACCTTTTTGATTGAAATAACAGAGATGACAAACATTTTCACCGTCATCCAAATACTGGTACATAGCCTTCCCACACTAGTCTCATGACCATAATTCATAACATCCAAATATTTCCTCAATTGCTTTTTCCATCAAACCAAGTTTGCATATTCGAGTTACTGTTAAACTGAAAGAACTCTTGACGTTTGACGGACCAAATAAATAAAATGAAGAAAAGATATTAAGCTATTAGCACAAGGAAAACCACTGAAGTTAGATACTATACTAGACATAGACTTTTATTCCATGATTCCTTTTGCCTATTAATGGTATTTTAAAGAGCACTAGTAATGAAGATCCTAAATCAAACCATAATCTCGACAATGGCTATGCCTAGTTTTATTGGAGCATTCACCTGGCATGATTTTCATGTCACTCACACTAAAGATATGTCTCATTCCCTTAAAATGCAGCTTGAAAAGAGAATCAATTTCCAACTTTATTTAGTTTTTGAGTTTTGAAGACACCAAAAAGAAAAAGGACAAGAGAAGATCTCAACCAGACCTTGTGTGATGATGTCCCTTAAGCATGCAATGTAGGAACAACAAACACAGTGTATTCTCACAAGTGGGGTCTAGGGAAACAAGTATGTATGCAGACTTTACCCCTACCTTTGAGAAGGTAGAGGCTGTATCCAAAAGAACCTTAAACATGCAATGTATTTTTCTATATTTGACAATAGAAGAAGAATTGAACTGCACTTGCGAGACATGTATTAAGTAGAAACTTACAAATCATAAGTTACACAATTGTAATTCATCTGAGCATCTGCAACCTTCATTGTTGCTTAATCCTTGTTGATTTTGTGAAAGCGGACAGACAAGGCTTTCAATGTAGATTTCATTCGACAAACGGGCACCAAAGTTAGTAACCTCTGCATATTTAATCGGATCATCACATATCTTTTTGATAACAAATGGTGTATCCTCTTGATTCTGTATCATTCCAGGTGTTACATAAACAAGTAGAGTGTCACCTTTATTTGACATGTAACATGATGGGTAAAGAAAATGCCTGTCAAGATCGTTGAGACACTTTATGGTATACATTGTTGTCCAGGACTCTTTAACCCCATGCTCCTCCTTAACCCATATATTTACGCGAGTGAGGAGGACGTTCATACTAAGTACAGAAAGGTTATTTCCCAACACTCCTACCTTAAAACCAAAATCTTCTTCTCCAAAGCAAGGGGGTTCTATCTTTCTCCATTTCTCATCAGCCATATCCATAGAAACAATGCTCCAGGTTCCCCGACCTCTAAGCTCGCCAAGACCACAAGAAGTAGTCCAATGAAGCTTCCTATTTACGAACGTAGCCGAAGTCCTAGAGCGCATCCTATCCCCTAAATCATCCATATTTCTCCAAGAATCACTCTTTAAACTATATATTTTGACCTCAACAGTAGAATAACCGCCATGTTGGTAAATTGCAACAATACATACTACCTTATAATCATCACAGAACTCATCATATCCAAAACCATATATGAAATTGGTATTACTTGTCAATCTACGATGAGACAATTTCTTGTACTTTTTAATTGTTGGATTCCATAAGAACAAGTCTCCTGTCCCATCGGCAAAACAAATCAGTCCATTGATTGAACCCACAATGCAAAAAGATACACCAGAGTTTTCCATGGGACAATTCAAGTCATTTGCCTCAATAACAGATTCATTGTAAAGTAAAGAGCTAAAAGAACAGTCCTTGAGATTGCTATTAGCCCGATACAATTTCATCAAGAGCCTATGGTGAGTACACTCCTTGTTATCAATAGATACCCTAAGATGAGTTTTGATAAATTTAGGGCTAGAAATTATAGAAA
>JAJOOR010015031.1:0-17595 GCA_036250505.1 Solanum acaule
CAGCTCTTCCCGGTATTAAATTTACAGAGCCACAGGTGCTTTTCCACAGATTGTTTGTTGGACGTTAGTTTTATTTTTATTATGATAACTGCTTCTCTCATGCTCCATAATTCAATTTTAATAACTAGTTTCTAATCTTTTTTTTTTTTTTTACAGGTTAAATGTTACATGCGGCAGCTTTTAAGTGGACTTGACCATTGCCACAATCGGGGTGTTCTGCATCGGGATATCAAGGGTTCTAATCTTCTCATTGACAATCATGGCACTTTAAAGATTGCAGATTTTGGGTTGGCAAACTTTTTCGATAACCAGCAAATTGTTCCATTAACAAGCCGTGTTGTGACTCTTTGGTATCGACCACCAGAGCTCTTACTTGGAGCAAGTCATTATGGAACTGCAGTAGACTTGTGGAGTACTGGCTGCATTCTCGGAGAATTATATGTTGCCAAGCCCATAATGCCCGGTAGGACAGAGGTATATTGTTGTAACACTTCTTTTGACTTGAGCATGATTAATACTTCACTGCTGCACTTATATATTATGCCTTTATTTCGGGATGTCAACTGCAATTTATAAAATAAATCGTCAGTGGAAATATATTAAAGGAGAGCATGGTGGAGTCAAGTATGACAAAGGACTCTTCGATCAATTAATCAATCCGTTAACTTCGCCTCAATTTATGTGACACTACTGTGCGTTTCTGTTTTATGCCTCAATATTGGAATGATACTCCAATTCATACAATAGACAAGCTAAAAACGAGGAGGTGGAAGAGGCAAGTATGATGGGAGGACTCTCTACAGCCAATCAACCTATCGATCAACTATGCTTCAATCCTAAATGTCACTTTATGCAGATTAATATATCCTGTTTTTCTCCTTACTTATGATATTATTTGTTATCGATGATTTTACACACATGAGCTAAATTTTCGTCCTTGTAGGTGGAACAACTACATAAGATCTTTAAGCTTTGTGGTTCACCAACTGAGGATTATTGGAAGAAAACAAAACTATCCTATTCAGCAGTATTTAAACCTATACAGCCTTACAAGCGGTGTATTGGCGAAAGATTTAAGGAGCTTCCTCCAGCTGCCGTGGGGTTACTGGAGACATTACTTTCTATAGATCCTGCACTTAGAGGAACAGCAGTTGGGGCTCTTGAGAGTGAGGTACTTTTCTAACTCCTCCAACCCCATCCCTACTTTTTTTTTTTTTAAGATAATAGTGGTGTCCAGACCAGCTTGTGCGTGCCTCAGGCCTCAGCTAATTCGATGGGGTGCCTGTTGCCTCCCCACCAACACAAGTACTAGGTGACTTGGATAAATGGAAAGAAATTACCTAGTGTTTTTGCCTTCAGTAGGATTTAAACCTGAGACCTTATGGTTCCTAACCCACTTCATTGACCACTAGGCCACACCCTTGGGGTCACCCCGTCCCTACTTTCTTCCATCCAAAAGTTGGTGCTTTGAAGCCTCGTCATACAAGATCAGCAACTTCTTACTTTCCATGCTTAAAATATTTGTACTTTTTGTAACTTATTTACTTAGTTACATGTTTCATGTTGTTAATGAAGCCTAGTAGCTGTTGTCTTTCTGAAATTTCCTTCCAACAATTCAAACTTAGATAAACCAGTGCTACTATTTTTAACTTGTTATGACGTCTTTTCAACTAACTAGCCAATTTTATCTCTTTTCAAACTATTATGTTAAACACTTATCTAATTTAATTATGGTATGATAAATAACAATATATTCAAACTTAAGTCTTAATATCCATTCTAGTCAAATAAAGGGAGCTGTAAGTGGCCATTGATTTTCTGGAGAAAAATGTTAGTTGGAACTAACAAGACTTCAAAGAAGTGTATTGAGACCTAAAAGAACCTTTTTTTTTTGTTGATAAACTGAAGTTTTATTGATGCTGTGGGGAGAAATTCCGTACACAAGAACTATTCCAAAAGTAGATAACATAACATATGTATGAATCTAAAAAAAAAACACCCTGTAAAAAGTCTTGTTCCACATTTTCAGAATGTTTTGCCAAATTAACCACATTGTGCCAGGGTGAGAACAGGGAAAGGGGAGTCTTTATTCCAGAAGCAATATGATTCACACATTAGGAAGATGAGATTGACTAACGTTGTTGCTGTTGTTTCTTTTTTCTTTTTTTGACAAATGAGACTGACTAACCTTTTTTTTGAGTTAAAATATGCTATTGAAATTTGCATCTTGTGTACCCTTGATTTCCTTTTCACACGTTCTTTTAAGATATGATGCATAACTGTCCATTCAGAAGGACAAGGAACTGAAGTATTTACTGATTCATATTGGCTTAGTCTGAGTGAGTAATAAGACATTTTTTAAATAAATTTTATCAGCTTTCATGACTTGAACACTGAAGTTTTCTGACAAGTACTCGTGCAGTTCCAAATAGCCAGATTTTTAATGTTCTTTTAATGTGTTTCAATCATTTATCGCGTTATAAAATTAGCAACAATTGTTTTTCTCACTAACACTAAGGTATGCCGTGACTCACAGTTCTTCACCATGAAGCCATTTGCTTGTGATCCTTCGAGTTTGCCAACATACCCTCCCAGCAAGGAAATTGATGCAAAAATGCGGGAAGAGGAAGCTAGAAGGTAGATGCCTTAAACCATTCCATCTTTTGTATGGCAACGTAAAACTGAATGTTTCTCATTCTCTTAGTAATAATTCTTCAATTTTGTACTGAAACTTATACCTTGTGTTGGAATATGGTTAAGTGGATCATACATTAGGAAACAGAAGTGACAATTGCATATATTACATTGTGGTGTTTCCTTTCTGATTAGCATTGAATGACTCTATTTTGCTTATACAGTTCCATCATATCTTGATTATCAAACATTTGTTGACATAACGTTATATATTTCTGACTCGAAATATCCATGGATATATCGTAATAGTTTGTCTGAAATAATTGCTGCAGAGGAGGGACTACAAATGGATCAAAAGAACATCAAGCAGTTCCAGCACGTGATGCTAATGCCAAGCTGGCTAGCTCAATGCAGGTACTTTTATGGGTGTTGATCTTTTAGTCTTCAAATTAATTTAAGTTTTCCTTTTTGTAATGCCAGAAGCCAATAAACTTCATGATTTTTCAATTTTCGCTTGGACGTCGTAATGCATTAAAAATAGAACTGTCAATTGATAAATTAGTTGTATTTTAGCAAAAGGTTGGAATTTGTCTAACTTGTCGTAGTTTGCAAAGAGCACATGATAACTCCGCCCTTGATCTTAACAAAAAATTTCTAGGCGCTATATATTTGATAACTTTTGTGTCTTACTAGACTTTGGTTTCAAAATAACTCAATCTACACCCCTACAATGTATCTGTAAGTATGTTTTCTCCTATGTTGCTCAGACTCTCGAATAATGTTGCCACACCCGTGTCAGATCCTTAAAAAATGTACTGCTTTTGAAGGATCTGACATGCACCAGCCAGCATTTTTGAAGAGTTCGGGCAACATACTTTTTTTTTTCTGTATGTTTTTCGATTTATTTGGTCTTATGATTTGCTCATTATAACAGAGGAGGCCGAGCAGTTCCAATCCTAAGAGCCAAAGTGACCGGTTCAATCCCTCGAAGGAAGCTGCTGCTCGTTTTCCAAATGATCCTCCTAAACCATCACAAGCAGTGAAAGAAACTGTGAAAGATCACATGGAGAATCTTTCAGACAGATTTTCAGCCAAAGATAACCTCGACGATCTTTCAGAGACATTTTCTCATTCAGTCCCTCTGGCTCTAGGGGTATTTGGGAAGAAATATGATGATATCTCCATTGGTCCCAACAGAGCTGACTTGTCAGACTTAGTAGCATCCAGGTCCATTGTGTCCGGAGACAATCGAGGTAGATGTGTTCAGCTACAATCAGCCCATCAAGTAGAAAGGACAGCACGGCTTCTAGACGAACAATCAAGGAAGCAGGATCAGAAGTATTTCACGCAGAACTTTGCTAGTTCTCATCAATTTGAAAGTGGAAGGACTTGTACGAAGGAGGCAAATCTGGTAAGTTCTCATAAACACGTAAATCTAAGAGTTTGAGTGCATAGAGAGAACCGAGGTAACTGTGTAGTTACTACTGAAACGTCGACCTCTCAAGTATAAACGAACCTTTTTAACTCAATCAATCAATTAACCACATCTCAATTTCAAAAAAGTCGGGAGTCAGTTCTATTGATTCGTTGTATCAATTCCATTTCATTGCAATACTAAGTAGTTTTATCGAACTTCATTAGCTATTCAATAAGAATCTTCGTTTTTGTTCTTTGCCTCAAACCATTACTACTTTCAAGCCCCCGTTTAATCAAACATCTCAACACAGGCAAAATTGCTAGGTGATTTCTTCCTATCTGTCCTAATCTTGATAGACAGAGTTACCTGGTACCTATTGCTAATGGGAGGTGACAAGTATCTCGTTGAATTAGCTGAGATGCGCAAAAACTGATCCAGATACCACGGTTATCAAAAACAAAACATCAATAATAACATCCTTGTTTCCCGTTTTAATTTTGCTACATTTCTGTGGTTGTTAGTGAGAACATGTAACTCATACTAATCGATTTCTTATCACTCTCCTGTTTCTTTGTGTAGTATGACCCTTGTGACAAGGGAAACAAAATCCATTATTCTGGTTCACTATTAGTTGCATCAAATAAAGTGGATCAAATGCTTAAAGATCGCGATCGTCACATTCAGGAAGCTGCTCGACGAGCAAGGCTCGAGAAGGCACGAGCAGGTCAGGCTCAGGCGCGAGGAATGTGAAAAACATGTAACTCTATAGTTATATATATGTATGTCTAGTTTAGGAACAAGGTAGATAAGCATATATAGAGAAAGGAGAGATTTTTCTTGTAAATCATAAGTAGCTCTATGTATATTATCTTTTGAGGAATACAACAACAACAACATACCCAGTGAAATCCCACTAGGTGGGGTCTGGGGAGGGTAAAGTGTACGCAGACCTTACCACTACCTCGTGGAGGAATCTTTTGAGGAATATTATATATTTATATTTCTTATAGAATAAAAGAGAAAACCAAGATTAATATGAAAACTATCAATTAGCAGCCACAAATGCAAAATATATCATTCTTTTTTGGTGTATACATTGAGTTCAGAATAGCCAAATAATTTGATTTGGTACATACACTGTTGAAACACAAGCTTTTTCCATGTGTTAAGTTAGAATTTGAAGTTTATAGATTTTGTTTCTCGTGTTTGTAATGTTGGGTTCCTTTGAATCTAATGTTTACACCAGCTCAATGAATACGATCATTGGACACATATCTTTACATTATTAAATACATATTTATCATAGCACATTTTCTTAAGGATGAAGAAAGAAAATATTTTATTATGGGAGAACATTACAATAAATGTTGTTTTTTGAGTTTTTGGATATTGAATTGCGATGTACAAGGGACTACAAAAGGACGCATTGTTTAAGCACTCTGTTAACTAATAATTAATTTTCAATAGCCACCTAAAAATTAGTCTAAACAAATGAGTGGTTCCGTTAGCTTATACCAACGGCAAAAGGGCACTTCTATGATCCTCTAGCTTATACCCTTAGCATTATTAATTGGATAGGGTAATAACTTATCAATTTATTAATCCAACTCATTTGATATGTCTAATATAATTCAACTTATTTGAAAGTTGGCTTGTTATATAACTCATTGACGCATGAGAGTTCTAATTAAAATATTTTAAAGATATTTTTTTGTTTTATCTATAATATATAGTCATAGTAAAAAAATGATAATTATAAGGTACTTAAGTGAATTATAAAAAACAAATAAATAAACTAAAACTTAATAAGAATTGAATGAGTTGAGTAATGATCCGTTTGTTAATCAAACTCGTTTCAATCTAAGTAACATTATTAAATCAGATGATTTTAACTTACAAATACAAGAACGGATGATGTATTGTATTATACACTTCCTTCGATCACTTTTAGTTGTTGCATTTGAACTTGACACATCCATTAAAAAAAATATATAATTATTTTACCACATTAGCTCTATTAATTGATGTTTAGTATTAGTTCTTGAAAAATGATTTGAGAAGATATAATTAATGCTAAGGGTAAAACATAAAAAATAATTTTTTTTATATATGGTAAACATATGTAAAAGTGAAAATTTATTTTTAAGACAGTGAACAGATAAAAATGAACAAAGAAGTATTTAAAATTATGGATTCATGTTTACTACTTATCACAATTTTATAAATTTTCTTACATAAAATTTTACACTCCACGTTAAAATTATGAATTCAATTGAATCCGTACCTATCGGGTCAGGCTTAACATCAATCTTCTAGATATTTTGAAGGTAATAAATTAGTTCGTAGGCCTACTCTTAATGATTTTTGAACTTGACCAGGTCGTTGGTAGGTTCATTTTCTACATCTACATCTTATCATAATTAATTATACATTAGTATTATTTTCATGCATCATGTTTACCGGAGAAAACACAGAACATGATTCAAGTGAATACCCTCGCAGAACCTAGATCTACTCCTAAGAAACATATCGTGGTAGGTTCCTAGGAATTTATGGTCAATACACCAATTATTCCACGATATGTTTTTATGGCAGATCTAGAAGGGGGCGAGGGTATTCATCGGAATCATTCAATAAAAATTACATTATATATATAAGATATTTTAAAAATTATAATGTGTATATAATTTTTGAATCCACTTATCACAAAATTAGTGATTGACTCAGTGATTTAGACAATTGAAAATTCATCACCTTGAGATTTCAAGTTCAAATATTTGACACTGCTTTTTTAATTTTTAAAACATCTTAGAGAAAATTTTGAATTTGTCATTTATTCTTTTTCCAAAAGGCAATGTCATCTTTGATATGGTTCTTTCCATCAAATCTATTTAGGGGTACGGATATTTGATCAAATCTTAATTTTAAACTTTATGAGTTCAATTTTATATAGTTGGATCAATGTTATCTATAGGCAAAAGTGAATTCAAAATTTAAATCTTATGAGTTCATTAACTTTTAAGATTCTTAGCATAGGACTCATGATTATATATAAAAAATTATGAACGCATCATGTCTACTATTTATTTCAATTATAGTAAATTTTTATACATATATTTATATTTCACTCAAAAATTATGAACTCAATTAAACCTGTATCTATAATGATAGATCCGTCCTTATGTCAGACTTGTCATCTGTCTTTCAGATATTTTGAAGTTGCTATCAAGAAGGTTAATTAGTATCTAGGCCTACTCTTAATGATTTTTGAAGTTGACCAGGTCGTTTGAGTCATTTTTTTTGTGTCACCATCTTATCATAATCATAATAAATACATTATTATTTTCATAATAAAGTTTTGACAAGGTCCATGGGGCTTGAAGGAAAAAGAGAGAAGTGAAGTGCGTTATTCATTGAAAAAAATGAGTATATCGTACACATATTAATGTAGTTTTATAGTTAATAAAATAAGATGTGAAGCGCGCTATGGATTAAAAGAAACTAGAGTATTCATACATATACAAGTATTTAATTAAAACATATTTATTTTGATAGTGAATTTAGTTCTTAATCAATCAAATGATAAATAAAGCGTGTTGTTCATTGAAAAAAAAGGTGAAGTATTGTACATATATGAATTTAGTTCTATAATTAATCAAATGAGAAGTGAAGCGCGTTATTCACTCAAAAAAACAAGTGGAGTATCGATACATAATAAATACATTTAGTTCTATAATTAATCCAATTTTAACTTAAATAACTAATTTCAATATTCATTTACAATAATGTTATTATTAACCTAATTATTCAAAGTTGAGATTCAAATATAAAACCTTTTCTTTGCTTGCCGCAAAATTATGAAGTTTTTTTTTTCAACAAAGGTTACGTCTACGAAATCACTAGTTTAATTTACATACTCACTATATTTTAATTTATTTGTTTTATTTTAATTTGATATGAAATTTAAAAATGTAAAAAAGACTTTTGAATCGTATCGTCTTGAACTTAACATATCTCGATCTTGTGATCTTAAAGGTGTCATGTAGAATGTTAGAATTTCAAAATTGTCAATAAAGAAAAAAGACATTATTTTCAAAATAGACTAAAAAGAAAATTAAAACACTAAATAATATATTCCAAGAAAATTGGAACATCAAGATAGATTTTTATTTATGCTTGATGTTTCATGCAAATTTTTATTTTGGAAAAGCCTCGCTTATTCAAAAGACTTCTTATCATAGTTGTGGTGGTTGACATTTATAATAGTTGTGATCATCGCTGAAGGTAATTAGTATGATAATAACTGATGATTAGTGTAATAATTAAAGATAATGACGGTAGTTAGTAATATATAATTGGTGTGCATGGTGACCATAAATTCCAAGGATCTTACCATGTTATATTAAAAATGTCATAATGTCATTATTTTAGCAAATATAATATATTCTAATATAATTGTGATTATTTTACTATCCTAATATAATTATTACTATATTTATGACTCCACTACACGGTTAAAAGTAAAAAAAAACAAGACCCCACAACCCTATTTCTTCTCTCTATGTTTTTACCCCCAAAACTCTCGACTCTCTCTCTCCTGTTTCCATCATTGTTATCTCCTACAAAATTTCTTATAAATAAATCCACTTAAAGCAATTTCACGAGTCATTCGGTATATTCTTGAAAGATTTTAGCCCGATTATATAGGTAAATACAATCTCATCAAATATCTTTTGAGATATCATTTTTTTTCCTGAATATAATCTTTTGAAAGATTTTATCCTGATTATACAGGTAAATACATAAAGTATTTGTGTTTTTAGCTACATTATATATCCTGGGTTAGTGATGAAGAAAATGGTATTTTACTAGATCCATTATGTATCCCAAATTAGTAGTATCCAAATGAAGAATTATATTAACTCCATTATGTAGTTGTTTAATATATGTGTTATGTTTATATATTCTTTTTCAGATTGTATTATTGTTTTGTGTATTAGTATGTTCTTAGATTGTATTATTTTTGTCTTTTTTCAGATTGTATTATTATTTTGTGTATTAGTATGTTGTTAGACTGTATTCTTTTTGTCTTTTTCCAAATTGTATTCTTGTTTTGTGTATTAGTATGTTATTAAATTGTATTCTTTTTGTCTTTTTTTTTTTTTCCAGATTGTATTCATGTTTTGTGTATTAGTATGTTATTAAATTGTATGCTTTTTTATCTTTTTCCAGATTGTATTCTTATTTTGTGCATTAGTATGTTCTTAGATGGTATGTTTTTGTCTTTTTCAGATTGTATTCTTATTTTGTGTATTAGTATGTTCTTAAATTATTATTTTTTTGTGTCTATTAGTATGTCTCATAATATATTGTTTTTCAAAATGCATTTATGTATCAATGAATAATACATTTTGTATTCATTATTTCAACATATGTAGCCAAATGATTTTTATGTTACAAATCCACCTAAAAAAGCTCCACACGTTCAGTGTAGATTTAACAATCAGTTTAAAAATCTAAAAATAAACAGTCAAACACAAGTTCATTTCGTCCTAAAAATTTCGTATTCATACTAATTTTGTATTAAAATTAAACTAAGATACAAAATGTCAAATACATACACAAATCCAATTACTTTCATCCAAAAAAATAATAATCGAAACTTAAACAATACTTGACAATTTTTTTATTTTCATTGGTAATCTTGAACTTTAAAGGAAATCGTTTGGAATTAAGTTTGAAATATCGATCGATTAATTCAATAGTTTCTTATCCAAATAAAACTGACGCAAATCAATGAAAAACTCCACTTTAATTTCACTAGATTTATTCAAAAATGGATATTGAAATTTTTTAGAACAATGGTGAAAGGGGTTTGAATGAAGAAGAGAGAGATGGCACGTAGTAGGACTCCAATAGTAATTGATTAGATATTTAAGCATTTTTACATTTTAAAAAATATATTCTCCCATTATTTTCTCCATTATGTTGTTAAAAATTTGTATTCTTTCAAATTAAATAAATACAAAAGTCAGCCTTATAACAAATCAAAATATTGACATTTTAAATAAACATTGAAAGTGTTGACAAGGGGTCCTATTAGATGCTAAAATATTGCTGTTTTGAAAATTTTCCCTTTTTTTTAATGATAAATTATCAAAAGAACCTATTAGTTTGGGTTGAAATAACAATTGGGTTGGGTCCTGACCCACCCAAATTTACTTTGGACTCAAAGGGGTTGGGCTCAAATGGGCATAAAAATGGGTTGAGTCTTGACCCGCCCAATTTGACCCACTTAATCTCAATAATTTTAATATATTGTTATTTAAGTTTTATAACCACAATCTGGAAATTTCAACTCAAGAAAGTTTAAAAAAAGAAGTTACAAATGGATGAATAAATCTTAAAAGATATAAAATAGATAGTAATTCATACCTTCAATATATAAACATACATTACATCAATGCAAATAAAGAGCCTTAAAATAGATTGAAATTGGAGATTAAATTGGGATCAATTGAAGATTCTCTTAAAATGAGTTAATGTTTGAATGGATTGAGATTGAACCCAATGCACAAATTATATATCTTGTGCCCAATCCTTAAAATTCTTGACGGATTAAGCGGGTTACATATAGTTGAGCTCATTTTTGACACCCCTAAGAGTTACATATTATAACAAATCAAGTATTCAACACAACAATGTAGAAAGAACTTACGACGTCAACACCTCCAATAATGATTGACAATCACAATGATATACAGTTGGCGATATATTAGTGGTGATTGATAATATTGATGTGACTAACGACAGCAATATCGATTATATAGACAAGGTGGTGACCACAAATTCGTAGGAAGTTCCATGTTATGTTTCTTTGCCCAAAACTCAAGGTAATCTTTGTTAATATGACCAATTTGTAACTAAATCCATAGTCGTTGTTGCCAAATGCCAAGTCAATTAATAAATTGAGTCGTACTATATTATAAATCAAGTATTCAACACAATAATGTAGAAAGAACTTATGATATCGTCAATTAATCAATTGAGTCGTACTATATTATAAATCAAGTATTCAACACAATAATGTAGAAAGAGCTTATGATATCAGCCTCTAGTTAACATATGGTAACAAATTAACTATTCAATCCAATAATGTACGCTAGAAAGAACTGACGTACGATATCAACGCCTCTTAACGATCGAAGTGATAGTAAAATATTGATTAAATAGACAAGGTGGTGAGTACAAATCCCATGTTATGTTTTTTTTGCCCCAAACTCGAGGTAATCTTTGATATGACAATTTTCTAATTAAATCTATAGTTGTTGTTGCCAAGTCAATTTATAAAAGGACTGGGCCCTTTATAAAGAAATTGATATATGGTTACTGTTGACATCCTAAATATCTCTATCAATTTTAATTTGATAGAAATTAATTCAAAGGTATTGAATTCTTAGTAGAAATTTAATTTAATTCAAAGGTAAACAATTGGTATCACTCACACTAGACCATGAGGTGGCTTTTTGACTATACGTGGGTGGCCTCAAGTTATAATTACAATTCGTCTTGCAAATATATTTGATTTTAATGAAAATTTCACATGAAAACGGCTTCAATAGTACATTGATATATTTGACCCTTCTCTGTATTAGAATTAACTATTCCCTTAAATATATATTTTATGTTCTAGAAGGTGATTGTTAGACCTGTTATGTCATATGATGCATAGCCCAATCAAGAATTAACTCTCACTTTCAGATTCAGATTGATAAGGTTATCAGAGGTTTCAAGTTCGAGTTATAGATATGAAAAAAATTATATTGGGAGTGTTGCCTTCTAATAGAAGTTGCAATATACGATTCAAATAAAATTGAAACTCCAATGCAAATATCAAACACCAAATGAGAAATTAAAAAAAAATCATAAGGATAAGTAGTCTTTACAAAACAAACTACCTTAACTTATTTATATATGTATAAACTCTTTGTGATATTCATAAATACATCTTTTAATGGTGGCATAGGTGTGCAGAGTGTGTTTAATTTGGTATAGATAAAAATATTTTTCATAATTTGTTAGTCAAATTCAAAGATAAACCTTGTATAAGTAAAATATTTCTATAAATTCTTGCTATATACTATGGAGTATGGACTAAAGACTAGCAAATTTTATGTATTTTTATTAATGATATTTTAATCATAGGAATTCTCCTAGAGGGCATATTACCTTTTATTTGATGAACCATATTAATATTTATTTTATATTATTATAATCAGTGCTTGATCTACTATATGTATTTTAGAATTAACTATTCTTTAAAAATATTTTATGCTACCGTTGTTGTATTTGATTATATCAATTTTTTATTAAGTCAATAGTAATACTGAAAAGAGTCAAAATTATCCTTAAACTATTCGAAATAGCTCATATATACCCTTTAATTATGTTTGAGATCAAAACTATCATTGTCGTTTATGTTTTGGACCACAAATACCCTTAAAACGTTATATTTGTCATTAGAGCTGACATGACAGTCCACCCAGACACTCCAACATGGCAAAAATATCTTTCTCTGAATAATGTTATTCTTCCTTGTTCAATATCCCTGTCACAAAAAGGAAATCAAATATAATTCTTTCATTGTTGTTGTTTGAGTTATTGTTCGTGCTTTGAAACTCCAATTTCAAAGTGTGCTGAAGTTTGTTTGAGGTTGTAATTGCGTGTTGAAGGGTCGAGTTCATTGTTTGGGATTTGGGGTCATAGATTAACAAAATTGATTTTTAGATTTTCAATCTTTTAAGAACTCTTTCATATTATTTTTTTTGGAATTTCAACTCAAATCTTCAAATTAAAAAAATCAGTTGTTAAATGTCAATTTCCAGCTTCAATTGCAATATTCAAACAATTTTTAGTAACATTCCATTAAATCTCTTCAAATTTTTGCACTTCAAAAACCCAACAAAGGCTAGAAATTTCTCACCAACAAGCTTTCAAATGAGTAGCTATTTTCGAGTTTCAACACAAAAAAATGACTTTTAAGAGTTTTTCAACATCTTTCAACCATGAGAATTATATTTTCAACCTCAGATTCGATGACATCAAAACCTAAATAATGAACTCGATCATTCAACACACACCTACTATCTCAAACGAAATTGGAATTTCAAAGTCCGAACAATAACTCAAAGAAGAACGATGAAAGAACTATTTTTGATTTTTTTTTTCTTAAAAAAAATAAATTGTGATAGAGATGAACAAGGAAGAACAAGATAATTGAGAGGAAGAGATTTTTGCTATGTTGGACTGCCTAGGTGGACTGTCATGTCAGCACATATGAAAAGATAACGTTTTAAGGGTATTTATGGTCCAAAACATAGACGGCAAGGGTAGTTTTGATCTCAAACATAAATAAAGGATATATATGAGTTATTTCGAATAGTTTAAAGGTAATTTAAACCCTTCTCCGATAATAATATATAACTACACCAAAATATTCTGACGGTTCCGCTGATGGAAGAAACATTTTAGTAAGATTCACTAGGATAATCATAATTTATTGAGAGTCGTAAGGTTAAAATACGAGAAATAAGTAAGAAAATTATTTATTTATTAGAAAAAAAATATTTTCCTTTGGGTCGTTTGGTTGTTGATATAACTTATACAAGTTTTAGTTATGGGGATTGTAAATTAGTACCACACACTATATAACTTGACATGCTAAATTTTTACAGAACAACTAAAATGCTACCAAACTTTGTACTCCTTCCATTCTAATTTATACGTGATTTTTTAATAAGCCTTTTATATATTTTAGATTATCAATTATTGTGACTTATAATAGTCTTTATATAATTTTAAATATGTAAATTTTATTTAAGATAAATTAATGTTCAAATTTACAGTTAAAATTTAGAAATTTGACTCTATAATTCACTTCCTATGGCAATCAAATGACCCCTTGCAGAAATGCAGGTGGTTAAGGGGCTACAAAAACTCTCAATGGTGGGTGTTTAATCCTGAATCCGCCACTACATGTACAAGCTATGAAAACAACCTCTTGCAAAAATGCAGGTCGTCCCTTTTCTTGTAAAACAAAAAGGTTATTTTCAACCCTCACTAGAAAGTAGTTAATTCCTAGATAATTCAATGATTTTATACGCGTGATATAAATGTAAATTCAACAATATCAACATTTTTTACGTAATATCTCTACTGTTCCAGCTCCCCACAAAAGAAAACAAGACCCCCCAAAAAAAAAAAAACAGAGAGACTTGAGACTAAAGTACACATGTGTTTCAAGTTTCATAAGCACGTCCAACTTATATTTCTTTGAATCTCGAGTCTGTTATAGAAACTTATAAATTTCAAATTCTAAATTCGGCGTATCTTGAGAATTAAATATGACGTACTAATTTCAACATCACTAATTATTTTTATGTCTACAACATGTTCTTGTTGACCCCAAGGGATTGATTGATTACCTTTGTGGTATATATATCTATAAAAAGGAGTTATACAATTTATAATAAATTGTTGGAAATTAAACTAACTTATAGTTTTCTAAAAATAGTACTCAAACAGAAAAAAAAAATGGAAAGACGCTTGAAGTCTAAATTAGCTCCAAAATTGGAAAGGAAATATGTGGAGAAAAATAGAAGGAATCATATGAAGAATCTATGTAATCAACTTCATTCCATGCTCCCTACTCATTCCTCCTTCTCTAAGGTTAGTTATTATGCTTTCGTAATTACGTCTGTTGGATCAAAAATGTCCTCAACGTTATTTTTTTGGTTCAAAAATACCGTCTTGATGCATCTCCATTTCTTATCATATATAAGAGTTCTGAGCCAATAAAAGGAAAATTAGGTCATGAATCTTGAATTCTGAATCCGCCTCTGCATTGCATGTATCCAATTGTTATATATTCTCCTTTACCCATAGGATTAATGATCACATGCTCTTAGCTAACATATATCATTTGTGCATGCATGGAAGCTCCTGAATCCGCCTCTACGTATACATTTCAGTAACTTCATTCTGTAGAATTCAGTAACTTTGATTCAAATTTTGTATACAATGATACAGAAGAACTGAAATTCCAGAACAGATAAACTTCAAATTCCTGAATCCGCCTCTGCGTTTATATATTTCTTCTAATACAATTTGAGTGTTGCAGGAAACAACAATGACAGTACCTGATCAAATAGATGCAGCAGTGAAGCACATTGAAACCTTGAAAATGAATTTAGAGAAGAACAAGAAGCACTTGGAAGAATTGAAAATGGGCCCAAAGAAGGCCCAATCACTCAATCAAACTAATGAGCCCGGCCCAATTACAAAGTCACCACCTCAGATTGAATTCCATCAAATGGGCCCAAACATGGTCGTGGTTTTAATAAATGGCCTTCATAATATAGCCACTTTTAATAACATCATTAGATTGTGCCACAAGGAAGGTGTTGAAGTTATGTCTACAAGTTTTAAACTCAATGGAAACTCTACACTACAGATTTCTCATGAAACTAAGGTCAGTATATTACAACTGTGTGTTTGGACACAGGAGCGACTCAATAGAATTCGAGATCTAAAGCCAAAATATATTTAAAGAAGCTCATATGTCTTAAATTTTATATCTGATTGTGAAAGCGCAATGTGTTATGTGTAGGTTTGATGAAAATATTGTTTGTTGTGGTTGTCAACTTCTTGCAAATCAAACTCAAACTAGATATTTTTAAACTAACATTTAATATTTGATCTATTTTAGGTGCAAATCAATAAAAGTTCACCAATGGAATTTAAGGCAACAAGTCTTTGTGACAAGATGAAGGAGTTGATTTATGGACCATCTTGCAACAATGACATTGAATCAAACCAACTTATATGGGACTACATTATTGAATCTGGACTAATAGAATTTAATGCAATAGAGTTACCACCAATAGCAAGTCATATGGAAAATATTTATGAAACTCCTAGCTTTTTCTAAGTTGTAGGGTGTTCACGAAAAATCGAAAACCAAATCAAATCGAAAAAAAATAATTGATATTTTATGGTTTGATTTGATTTTGGTTTCAAATTTTAAAGTTTTTACGGTATATATATTAATCTTTTTCAGTCTTAGTTTGTAATTTAGGTTGTTACCTTTATAGTAATCAAATTCTTTGCCTTTACTTTCTAGTATGATTTGTAATTTTTATTTTCATAATGTTTATTATTTCATGTTCAAAATAACTTGTAGTCTGTTCATCATTGTTTAATTCAAATACCGTCAAGAATTAAGATATCATTATATATCAGTACAACTAGGTATTTAACTTCTTGCACAAAAAAATCATGCATGGTTATAAGTTTTATTATAATCCTTAGAAATAACTTATATTTAGCTCAATCTATATCATATGTATTCAATATTAATAAGTCTAATTTTCAAAGGTTCAACAAATTTGTACACTATAGCGCGTCCTATTAATTATAGCATTAAGTCCAATATAAACTTTTCTACTAAATCAAATATAATATAAGTTTTTCATCTTTCTCACATCTTCTATTAATGGATTAACGTTGTTAATTATTATATCCTGACTTAAAAGACTTGAACGTCAAAATCAAACATTTAAAATATCCAAATCGATTGATCTTAAATATAATATTAAAAAATTCAATCAAATATGAATTTATTTAAATTGGATTTGAAAATAAGAACAAAGAAATAATAAAAACGATTATATTATTCAATGTAACAATATAAGTAAGAATTATTCGTAAAAAGACAAAATTATGTCTAACAGTTACCAGGGTAAACAATTCTTTTTTAACAAAGAAATTCATAATAATAATAAAAAAGAATTACCATAACTTTAATTTAATTAAATAATATATCAATCATATGCGTAGGACTTTCTTGATACAACACCAAATATGTAGCCAATACTAACTTATATTTAAGGCCAAACACATATACAACCCCTTTAACTTGTCCATATTTTTCATTTTGACACTTTATCTTAGCCTTGTTCCATTTTAACATTTGAACTCCATTTTTTATGATCCATTTTAACACGAAAATACTATTTTTATGATTTATTTATTTTTATATATATTCTTCAATTGCAACTTCTTATTTTAAATCGACATGTGTCATTTAATTTTAGTTAAAAAATTAAAAATTAACAAAAAATAATTCTTTTTAAAAAATAATAATTTCTTTTTAAGAGTGTTATGTATTTTTGTGTGAAAAATAACCGATGAAATTGTGTTGGTTTTCTTTCTTTAAAATCATTGACAACCTAACAAAGTCAGTCAAGTTTTAACATTGTTTAGTAGTGTTATTAGCAATGAACAAGAGTCTTTTTTTAGTAGTGTTATTAACTAAGTCAGTCGAGTCTTTTTGAAGATGGGTTTTTTTATTCTTATTGATTTATATTAAAAATTAAAAGTGAGTATTTGCGTTAAATTTAGATAGCCTAGATGATAAGAAAAAATAAATAAGTAGTGTTATTTAATTTGATTGAATGTTTAAGAAAGAAAATCAAAGAACTTTC